>APFE031628638.1:0-11076 GCA_000404065.3 Pinus taeda
TCTTACAGTTAACCCTTAATGCTAACACTATAGCTTACTCTCTGTCATTCCTCTTCCGTCGTTGTTATCCGTTGATTTGGTCGATCCGATGGTTTCTGTGCTTTACTGTTTGGTACTTTCTACGTCATTGATCTTCTGTTTGACTCCTTCCTGAGCTTAATTGCAGTCCATCATTGAAACTATTTAACCTCCAATTTTCTATGCACGTTGTCTCGACGCTCTGTCTTTCTCGATTTCGTTTGCACACATATATCTTATGCAAAAACACTTCATTTATAAATAATTACAATTTAATCACATATGTACTCTACACAGGTTTGAAATTGAATTTCTATATTCGTAAACAAGTATTTACACAGTTTCTTCTCATAGGCCTCATTTCCAATATCAGTGGCCTCTGTTTCCCTATTTGCCCTTAGGATTACAATCAAACTCCTCTAATTCCTAACTCTCTAACTAACTAACTCTCTCTGTGCATTTTAGGCTTACATTTATACAAAAGGTTATGTATCTCATTTCGATTCAGATCCTTAATCTGCTCATCAAGTACTAAAATCTTTCAATGATCCCTTGGGGATCTCAACAACTCAATTAAATCCTAAGGATTCTCTTTAATCCCCAAAATCATGAAACCAATTCCTAATCTAAGATTTACAATATTTTAAAATCTCTCAATCCTCACTAATCACTCATCATCACTCATGTTCTCCTACATTCAAGAAAAATTACAATATTCCTCACAATATCTAATTAATTCTTGTTCTTAATATCTCTCATAAGCTTACTTAAAAACCTTAATAATTACATTAATTTAATACTCAGGAAACCAACTTCCTTAAAACACAAGACCCCCTATGTCTATTAAAATACAATGATATTTTTGATCCGAATGCTCCTGCATCAAATTCCCATGGTTGAAAACCTTCATGATCTCTAGATCATGTGTTCTCATATGTTGATAGAAAAATCTCGAGGGTCCCAAACCTTAGTTTGTAACTGCCCAAATGCCTTGCACCTTTGCTGCTACTGTATATCTGTTGTCTTTTGGTTCATCTTCCTCTCTTCAATCAATTTCAAATTCTGATTGATCACTCCTCGTGCTCTCATTTTCCTCAATCTGGACTGTTTCATCATCAACTGCCATAATTCTTCAATCTCCATCTCCAACACATCCTTGGGCTGGCACATACTCTGCCATTGCATCTCACTGCACGTTGTCCATTCATATTTAAACGACTGATTACTTTCTTCAGCTTTGTCTACTTCGGATTCTGCTATTACTCTTGAGATTGCTCCAGATACTGTTGTAGATATTGCTTCCACCCAAACTTCCTGAATATCCTTGAAGATATCTCCCTCTGCAACATCTAATTTCTGCTCCTTGTCTACAAATTTACTTTCTAATGATTTAATGTTTTCGTTCCATGGGCTAAGTACTATTGTGGAATCTTCCTTTTCCTCCTTCATTTGACTGTTCTCCTATGCCAAATATTTTTTTGTCTTTGCAGCAGTATCTTCATCACAACCTGCAATAATACACCAATTATCAAAATTAAAAATATAAGGCCTCATTTCCTTTTCCTTCTCTAAAAACATCTCAATTTGATGTTCTGTGTTTTCCTCTAACTCCTTTGTCAGCTCATCAGTATGCTGATTTAAATTCTCAAAAGAATTCACGAGACTATCATCTAGTCTCTCTTCCACACCATTTGCATCAATGATGTCTTCCTATTCTTGTCCACTGTAGTGAACTTCTTCATTTTCATTCAACTCTGATTTTACAACCTGAACACTTACTCTTTGGTTTTCTAGCCTTTTCTCCAAAAGACTTAACTCATGCCATAAATTTGCCATCTCACTTGAGATTTCTCCTAAAAGCTTTGTACAATCCTCACTATCTTCTATTTTGTCACAAGTATAATTTCTTGGTGACACTACTTCTTCATTTTGGATCAGAAATAAAATTCTGATCCTCCATCTTTGTGATAGTTTTAGATGTCTGTCCATCACTCTTCCTTTGGCCATTTAAGAAAATCAATTTCTCTTTGTCCTTACCAATAACAAATTCCTTATCATAAGACATAACTATCTCATCTCTACTAAAGATATTTCCTTCACTAAGAAAGGAATTTATGAACTCTTTCTGTTGTAATAACTCAACTTGATCTTCATTTGAAAGACAGTCATCATCATACTTTGCTTGGCAATTTTCAGCTTCACTCAAGACAATTCCATAGGATGGTTTGTCTTCTGCAATACTTGCATTCACACACAACTTGTCATTTTTAAAACCACATGGCCTCATGATCTCACTTGATGATTCAATCATCAAGTCCTCCTGTTGTTCCAAGTCCTATACATGACTCAGAAATATTTCGATGATCTTCTCTTCTATCTACTCAAGTCCTTCACTTGGTTGCTTGATATCCTTCTCCACTTCTTCCTTAAGTCGAGCATTCATCATTTGCTCTTTCCTCTTCTGTAGTTTATGACACCTTATCTTTCTTCTCATCAGAGAACCACACCTTTGGTCTTTCTCATTCCTCTGTAACAATTCCATCAGTACTTCAAGATGGACTATTATCTCAGCCTTCTCCCTCTCATATTCTTCATCATTCATCTATCTCCATATGCCATTTGCTTTGGCATCTTCTTTCTTCACTTTGTGGCTTTTATATGAACCTCTACAATGACTATTAGTAGTCATCTTATTCTCCATCTCTGTGAGTTCTTCACCCACTCACTATGAGTTGCACAAGTCTCTACAACAACAAGATCTCACTGCTACATAATACCTCACTAAGCTTCTCTCCTCTTGGCTCAGCCTTTTGGAATCTCTCTGGTTCTCTTCTCTAAAACCATATGAGAACTCCATGCTCTAGACTTCAACTTATCTACACTTTTGAGAACACAATTGTCCTCTTGTAATTCAAACACAAATGAAATACTAGGTTCTGACCACTCTCTCTCAGAAACCCTTACTGACTTCCTTCATCACTGCTCTTCAGGGTGTGATATTCTTGCTGAGATGCTTCACTAATTACTGTTACCTGCATATCAATGATATTTAAAACAAAGATCATTCCAAGCTTTCAAAAGCTTGCTGCTGCCAAATTTCTATGGCCACTTTAAAATGCTTCTACTCAACTTCCTTCTGAGAACGCTCTTGTCATTTCTGTCCAACCTTCAGTCAGATTCTTCAGGTTCACTGTCACCTTTTTTTTTCCAGTCTTTAATTCACCTTGTTCTCTAGAACACATACAACTTCCCTTGTCTATATGCTTCTATCAATCTTTACTCTGTCTTTAACCTGCAAAACTCAAACCAGAGTTAAATAAAACAATACCTGTATGATTTCACAAGCAGTCTCCATCCACTCTTCACATTAGAGCGAATCTCCATTTTCCTCAAGAAAACAAACATCGTTGTGCTTTCCTTAATATTTTGCAATCTCTTCTTAAGAGCATCACTTACTCTCATCTTATGTCATGCCTTCTACTTATCAGATTCAAATAACTCGATCTCCTCTTTCTTTCACAATCACACTTGCATTCTGCACAATTCTGCTTTAATTAAAAAGAGCTTTGACCAGCACTTATACCAAATTATGAAGCCTTAGCTGCAAATATCCATAGTATGCATACAAATGCATGTCATCTTCATGTCCCAAGAATTTCAATCACATACTTAGGAAAAACTCTCTTAGATCAAGGTTTAATGCTCTTTCAAATAAATCTATGTGGAAACACTTCATTCAATTATCCAAAGTCTAAATCTTTATAAACCTTCGAGCGGAACCTCATAAAATTCTTCCATAATCTTTGGTTAGTTATTATTATCCACGCATATCAATAATACCCTTTTAACTTGGATTTTAGTTTAATCCCAACATTAACCATAATATATTTATTCCGCTTTACTTCTATTATAACTCTTGTATAATAGAAATTATGCATAAACATTTAACCTTTCATTAATTTACCATTCTTCTGATTCATACGAATTTTCACATTCACTGATGATTAACCTGTGCTTCAAATCTCCATCGTTAATTCTCTTCCTTCAGATACAATGGTTATCCCATCATTTGCTCATCAACTAGCTCGAACGATCCCTACCGTTGATCTGCTCCATCCAATCCAACGACTGTCGCGTCACTCGCTCAACTTTTGTGTGGGCAAATCTCCACCGTAGATCAATCCTGCTTGATCAAATGGATATCACGCAATCTCGTGCTCCAACTAGCACGACCGATAAAATTTCCGAAGCACGCGAGAAAAGTTGTTTTTCTGTGCTACGTGGTGCCTCCACGTTTTATTGCGTAGAATTTTGAAATACCACTTACAGCGTTTAGGCCGCGTGAGATACCACTTCTGCCTTTGGAAAACTGCCCACATTCTCAAATCAAAACCTTTAAGGAAGATGCTCAACCAAAGGTTTAACGCTTAATCTCAGTATTAACCCTTAATGCTAACACATAGCTTACTCTCTGTCATTCCTCTTCCGGCGTTGTTATCCGTCGATCTAGACGATCCGATGGTTTTCGTGCTTTGTTGTTTGATACTTTCTATCTTGTTGATCTTCCGTTTGACTCCTTCCTGAGCTTAATTACAGTCCATCATTGGAACTGTTTAACCTCCAATTTTCTATGTACGTTGTCTCGGCGCTTTGTCCTTCTTGATTTCATTTTCACACACATATCTTATGCAAAAACACCTCGTTTATAAATAATTACAATTTATTCACATATGTACTCTACACAGGTTTGAAATTGAATTTCTATATTCGTAAACAAGTATTTACACAGTTTCTTCTCTCAGTCCTGATTTCCAATATCAAT
This sequence comes from Pinus taeda, assembly GCA_000404065.3. Taxonomy (NCBI): domain Eukaryota; kingdom Viridiplantae; phylum Streptophyta; class Pinopsida; order Pinales; family Pinaceae; genus Pinus; species Pinus taeda. Next base: position 4,841 of record APFE031628638.1, read on the forward strand.
GGTCTCTATTTCCCTATCTGCCCATAGGCTTACAATCAAACTCCTCTAATTCCTAACTCTCTAACTAACTAACTCTCTCTATGCCTTTTAGGCTTACATTTATACAAAAGGCTCTGTAACCCATTTTGGTTCAGATCCTTAATCTATTCATCAAATCCTAAAATCTTTCAATGATCCCTTAGGGATCTCAACAACTCAACTAAGTCCTAAAGATTCTATTTAATCCCCAAAATCATAAAACCAATTCCTAATCTAAGATTTACAATATTTCAAAATCTCTCAATCCTCACTAATCACTCATCATCACTCATGTTCTCCTACATTTGAGAACATTTACAATATTCCTCACAATATCTAATTAATTCTTATTCTTAATATCTCTCATAAACTTACTTAAAAACCTTAATAATTACATTAATTTAATACTTAAGAAACTAAATTCCTTAAAACATAAGACCCCCTATGTCTACTAAAATACAATGATATTTCTGAGTCGAATGCTCTTGCATCATATAGTTTCGGTGGCGTTCTGATATGTGAGGGTTGTACATCGAATGTGTTTCCACAAAATGTGATTTTTAATTTTTCTTTACTACAAAATATAGATCATATGTTTGCACGGTTTGTATTGAACCTCAAGTTCTTTGCATTCATTTGTAACATGTGGTAGCAAGCATACCTAAAGCAAAGGATTCTAGTGGATTTTCTTCACATTCGTTTGTAACATGTGGTGTGACATATAACATTTTCATTGTTTTCATTTAATTGGTTTTTGGCATATATATTTAGCCCCTTCTTTTTTATCTTTTATATTATTATTACAATATATGCAATTTTTGTGGTTTTTTCAAATGGAATGTAAACAAGGTCGCATAGCTAGCGTTCCTGCCACTTAGTTTTATTATTGAATTTTGAAATGTATGAACTAATTATTTATGACATATATTTAGATAGTTATACTCCAATTTTATTATTATTATTATTATTTTTTCGCTATGGCATGACTTAATTAGAAATACATCTCGATCATAGACTCTAATGTTAAGAGCTCTAACCTAAGTGTCTAGTTCGAAATTCTTGATCTCTATGTCTAAAACTAAGGTGGAACTTGCCCTATTCTTAATAGAAGAACTCTATTACATGAAGGACGTCACCCACTACATCTAACATAATCTATCTACAATAATCTATAGTTTTGAGTGCGATTTTACTTTCCAACTCAACTGATGGTAATGAGGTTATTTAACTTTTATTTTATTTTATTTTAGTTTATTTTGTGAAGATTAATAAAATTTATTGTAGTAGTCAATGATAGCAATGTTACAATTATTGTTTATTTTTTCTAAATGTAGATAATTTTATTATGTATCATTATATATTATTTTCCTTGGTTAATGAAGAACATGAAATAATATGTGGTGAGTTCAATAATTTGCATCAAGTATTAGATAATATATTTAGGAAAAAAAAAGAAGAAAAAATAATCCGCATTGTTTTTATGCATGATGAAAAATACAAGAGAAAAAAATAAAAATAAAAATGGAGTGTAACTATCCAAATATATGTCATAAATAACTAGTTCATACATTTCAAAATTCAATAGTAAAATTAAGCGTCACGAACGCTAGCTATGCGGTCGTGTTCAATGTTACACAATGTATGGTAAAAATATAAATAAGATAAATGAGTTAAAATAAGTTTGCGAGATCAAAATTGATTGAAATTAGTGTGACAATGAGTAATTTTTGTGCATATTCTTATAACATACTCTTTCTTCTATTGTATAAAAGATATGTACAATATATATATGGTTATCATGAAAAATAGGAAGAATATGCCTTTCTAGGAAACCGTTTTGTGATAACAAATTCATATGACTCATAACATATTGTTATAGGTGTGGAGGATATTATATTAAAATTGACAGTAACGTTTAGAGAATTTGAACATGTCGACAAATATTCAATGTTCAGTTTTATGAATCAATGAACGTAAAAATGCCAAAATCTTATAGCAATATTTTCAAACTATTCTAATTGTGTAAAGTTACAAGTTTGTTTATTCAAAATAATTACATGCATTGGATGCCTTATTTAGTTTGTGCTATGCAAATTTTACCGAATGATATTGGTTATTCACTATGGTACTCATATGCAACCATTTACAAGATAAATTCACATGATTATTTTGTAAGTGGTAAAGTAACTAAATATTTAGTTAGATTGGTTAATCTATTGTGGCACTCTAGATGGGAATTTATTGCCGACCTAAAAACGGAATGTTGATGCTAGAAAAATTCCATTCAACAGATAGTGTTTTTCCTTAGTTTAATGTCCTAATTAGAAGTAACACTATCTATTTGGAGACCCATTTGCATTTTGGTGCAACTGTTATTACTAGGTACAACTGGGTGTTGAGTTGATTGATATGCCAAATTCAAGGTGCAATATGAGCATATTGAAAGTGAATCTATTGTAACCTATTCTAGAGAGTAGCATACTAACTACAAAAAAAAAGTTATTGGAGTTATTATTTCCTACTTGCATCCTAGAAATAGTTAGTTATTAAAAGGAAAAGTAGAGTTTAGTAATACATAAATAAGATAAGAGCACAAATTAACTTGAATATGTAAGTTTACTCAACACCATCCATTCATGAAATCAAAGCAAGAAATGTCAGAAAAAGAATGAGAAACAAAACCATAACATTCATAATAAAATAGTCTCTTGAATGAAAAATATACCTTTTAGTGGAAGTAGTCCGCAACCTATAAATCATAGACCTAAAAAGGGCATGTTGATGCTAGCAAAATTCCATTCAACAGATAGTGCTATTCCTTAGTTTAAGGTCTTAATTAAACGTAACACTATTTAGTGGGAGACCCATTTGCATTCTGGTGCAACTGTTATTACTAGGTACAACCAGGTGTTGAGTTAATTGATATGCCAAATGAAAGGTGCAATATGAGCTATTATAAATATTGAAAGTAAATCTATGCTAACCTATTCTAATGATTAGCATACTAACTAGAAATAAATAGTTATTGGAGTTATTATTTCCTACTTGCATCCTAGAAATAGTTAGTTGTTAAAAGGAAAAGTAGAGTTTAGTGTTACATAAATAAGATAAGAGCACAAATTAGCTTGAAGATGTAAGTTTACCCAACACCATCCATTCATGAAATCAGAGCAAGAAATGTCAGACAAGGAATGAGAAAAAAAAAACCTATAACATTCATAATAAAATAGTCTATTGAATGAACAATATACTTTTTAGTGGAAGTAGTTCACAACCTATAAATCATAGACACTAGAATACTTTTCCTCCCAAAAGGGCCTTGAAGGCATACTCTCATTCATAATTTCATAAATACCAAGAATTTTAAAAAATTGAGCCCCTTATTACGTTTATCTTATTATACTTTAGGTAATACGTTGCAAAGATTTGAAATTGAATTTTCCATCTTTGATCCAAGAGGATCTTTTTAGCCCTTCTTATTTAGTAGTCTCAAAATATGACAAAAGTATACTAGTTTCATAGATCCTAACAATAGCTTTCCAACACGACTTGAATGGGAAAAATGACTTTGTATGTAAAAATTATTTTGATATGAAGTTTGTGCCAAACAACAAAATATAAGTCTTTAGGGTTGCCATGTGGTAGCACAAAGAAGTACCAAGTGGCACTATAGGATGTTGATATGGAAAACCATATGATGTAATTGCAGGACAAGGATGTGGCATAAAAGGAAGTTACATGGTAGGCTAGGCAAATGACATATGGTATCATAGGGCCAATGTGGCTTAACAGGTGGACCAATCAGAGGTTGACACGTGGTAGTGATGATGACTAGGTAGGTGATGTGGTACTAATCGGGTAGATGATGTGGAACTAAATATACATAGGTGGCCAATGAGAAGATACCATGTGGCCCAATAAAAATGTGCCAGATTACACTCTGAAAATCCAAGGAGGTTTGGACATTGGTTATGACAAGGTCGATGGATGGGCTTGAACCCCTAAACTTAGTAGAAGAAAACTAATGACCCAACCATTGGCCCACACATTGAATCTTATTCATAATGGGCGTATATTTTATTTAAGGTTTGTTTTTAGAATGTAGTGCCAAATAGGGAAGGTCCATGGGCTTAACCCCCCAACAAAAAACAAACTATAGAAGTATTCAACTAATACACCATGATGTTGACATTGTATGTAGGTGGTACGGAGCCACATATCCATGCACTTTTGATAAGAAATATATGCAAGGGATCATAATGTAATTCTTGCGGATTCAGACCAATGATTGTCCAATACAAAGGTTTTGTATAAACCAAAATTTATCACTACGCCACAAGCCTGAGTTTTGGAAAGTATGGTGCAATAGTGGTAATATGCAGACTCTAAGTGCCATTGGGCATTTTTGTAAACTATAAGTTGTTTATAGTCAAAATTTGTGTGCAGAGTTGATCATGATGACTACACCTCAATTTTTGTAGCAGAAAAAAGGACTGATTGCTAAGGCACTTGTGGACAATGTGCAAGTCAAGATGGTTTCACTCTAAAACATGGGAGTTGTGGAATCGGGAAACAAGGCGCTTTTGGATACTCTTCAAGTGGTTCAAGAGCAGGAAGAGGTTGAGCAAGGCAACAATATTCCTAGAGCTAGTGGTCAAATCAAGGTTCCATTATGATGTAATAAAGAATATTGGATGCTTATCATTATATCATTGGAATGGATGCTTAGTTGAACAGGCTGGAGACATAGCCTAGAGTGGGTGAACTCTGTTAAAAAGTTCTTGTCACTTTGTCACCATCTTCGGTTTTCATGTTGTTCATTTTTGCATTCAAGTATTTAAATTGTTATTAAGTCATAAGAAATAATTTATGATAATTAATAATTAATTTTAATACGCATCCATCAATTTTGATCTCTTTTTAGTCTAGATCAATCTCCCTAATCCTTATCTAGTAGATATGCGCTCCAAATGTCATGGTAAGAGGAGATCATCGCAATCATACTAAACACCATATTTTCTAATCTAATTGTGTAATCACTTGTACACCCTGAGTTAGGGTCTTTAGGTCCCTTTTTAAAGTAATGAAGTAATAATTTAACAAATGATGGTCTCTTAATGGGACAACAATGTGTTATTTTATAATTGACTTTGATAACTTAGTGTTATTCCTATGGAGATCACACTAGAATTCATGGCTTCAAATAAATACAATGGTTAGTTTTCTGAGAATAAATGTTAGAAAACTTTTTTTATTTCAAAGTTTGAAATGTTCTCTAAAAAGAGAAAACAAAAATTACATATCTTGATCAAATAGGGGAAGAATTCACTATGGTTAGAGTGTTGGGACATGTTTTTAATTACTATGTCTTACTCTTCTTCATATTTTACTGAGGTACTCTTGCAAACATTGAGGTTGGTTATGATGTGGTAGTAGATGTTCATGTGGAGGCTACTAATGGAATTTTGTTCCTTAGCTTGGTGATTTGTCGCCCATCATTTCCCTTTGATATCTTAAATTCCTACATTTTTCTAACAACAATATCTAATTATATATAAAGATCATTTGATGTTGGAGGTAGACTTATCAATAGATGAGTGTAAGTGAAAAGTAATATGAAACGTTTTAATAAACTTTAATAAATGATTTTTCTTTTGATTGGATGACTAATATCTTCAAATGGTTCATGAATTTTCCATTCATTTTAAATCATTCCTTCATATCTTTCAACACCTTAAACTGTTGTGTAAATGGTATGTTCTTTGCATGATTAGCCCCACATGTGATTCATATTCATTGAGCATAGTGGGTGGTTCGAGGGGGGGGGGTCACACCACCCTCAAAGAAAAAGGGAAATTTTTGTGTCCATTTTTGGTTTTCTTTAGCACACAATTTTTTCTTCTAGCAATTTTTTGGCACATGGTGGTTGATCCTATGGTTTTGTAACTTTGATTAAGGAACTGAAGTTGTAAATTAATTCAATGTTAATGGATTGAGAATTTATGGATGTCAGAGAATACACATATTGTATTGTAACATTTTAAAGACATAATATACTAAAAAAAAATTGGGTTTCTTGGTTTTGGGTTTCTAGGGTAAATTCTATTCATTAAATGAGTGTGTGTTATTGCATTTTTTCTATTTTTATTAAGAATATATTCGTGGAAATTAAATTTGAAAGGTGAAACCAACATTTGGTATCATAGTAGTTTGACATT
>APFE031628641.1:0-26636 GCA_000404065.3 Pinus taeda
GCTGAAACTTAGCTTAGTTCCCAGCTTCTTCCATAATGTTCGCCAGAAATGTCCCACGAACTTTGAATCCCTGTCTGAAACAATGCTTTTGGGCAACCCATGCAATCTTACAATTTCTTTAAAAAACAAGTTAGCAATGTGAGAAGCATCACTAGTTTTATAACAAGGAATAAAGTGTGCCATTTTTGAAAATCTATCTACTACAACAAAGATTGAATCATACCCTCTTTGAGTTTTGGGCAATCCCAACACAAAATGCATGCTTATCATATCCCAAGGCCTATCTGGAATGGGCAATAGAATATATAATCCGGTATTCTGGCTTCTTCCTTTTGCATACTGGCAAACCTTACAATTTCTTACATACTTCTCCACCTCAGATTTCATTCTTGGCCAGAAATAAAACCTGTTGAGCTGCTCCAAAGTCTTCTCTACACCAAAATGACCTGCAAGTCCTCCACTATGCTTTTCTTTGATTAAATTTTCCCTCATGGAACAGACTGGTATGCACAACTGATTTCTTTTGAACAATAAACCATCCTGTAGAAAATAATCCAGCCACTTACTCCTATCTGCCAAAACTGGATTCCTACAAGCTTCAAATGCCTCTTTAAAATCTGAATCATTTTCATATAACTCCTTGAGAAAATCAAAACCCATCACTTGGATTTGACTTTCCTGCAACAAAACATTCCTTCTACTTAAGGCATCTGCAACTTTGTTTGACTGTCCAGTTATATGCTTCAACACAAAATGAAAGCTTTGAATATATTCCACCCATTTAGCATGTTTCTGGTTGAGCTTTGGTTGCTGCATGATAAACTGCAAAGCATGGTAATCTGAATAAAGAATAAATTCTTTTGACATCAAATAATGTCGCCACTTCTTCAATGCCTACACAACTGCATAAAACTCCTTATCATAAGAAGAATATTTCCTTTTTGCATCATTTAGCTTTTCACTGAAATAAATTATCGGTCTATCTTCTTGGCTCAACACTCCTCCAATTGCTTCTGCGCTGGCATCACACTTAACTTGAAAGGTTTTGTTAAAATCAGGAAGAACCAAAACAGGCTTTTCAGTTACTTTCTTCTTTAACAACTGAAAATTTCTCTCTACTTCAACAGTCCACTTAAATGGCTATTTATCTTTCTTTATGGTCTCAATAAAAGGTGCATTAATCTTACTAAAATTCTTAATTAATTTTCTGTAAAAACTAGCAAGACCATGAAAACTCCTTACCTCGAAAACACTTTTGGGTGAAGGCCACTCCACAATTGCTTTGATCTTTTCTGGATCCATCTTTAATCCTTCAGCTGAAATCACAAATCCCAAGTACACCAACTCTTCTTTCAAGAATAAACATTTCTTCAAGTTCAACAATAATTTTTCCTGTTGTAGCCTTTGCATGACATAATTTAAATGCCTCAAGTGCTCCTCCTTAAACCCGCTATAGAATAATATATCGTCCAGATATACTATTACAAATTTACCAATGAATTCATTAAGAACTTCATTCATAAGTCTCATGAATGTACTTGGTGCAAGTGACAACCCAAAAGGCATCACTCTCCATTCATATAACCCCTCATTAGTCTTAAAAGCGGTTTTCCACTCATCCCCTTCTCTTATCCTTATTTGATGATATCCGCTTTTAAGATCTAATTTGGAAAAATATTTTGCACCAGACAAGCAATCCATTAAGTCTTCAATTCTGGGTAGCGGAAATCTGTACCTGATTGTGATCTTATTAATGGCTCTTGAATCTGTACACATTCTCCAGCCTCCATCTTTCTTTGGGCTCAGCACTGTTGGTACCGCACAAGGACTCAAGCTTTCCTTGATCAACCCCTTGTCAAGCAATTCTTGTACCTGTTTCTTAATTTCTTCATTTTCTGCAGGAGTCATTCTATATGCTGCTTTGTTAGGCAAACTTGCTCTAGGATTAAATCTATATGATGACTAATTCTTTGGATAGGCGGTAACTCATTAGGTAAGTCATCAACAATAATATCATAATAACTCTCCAACATTTCTTGAATTTCAATAGGTAAATCAGAAACTTTGGTGGAAGTCATGATTACCTTGGGCTTGCAAATTACAGCATAGCTTACCTCACCTTCTTTCATCTGCTTCAAATACTCCTTTCCTCCAAGTAGCAGAGTTTTTGGATCTGTCTTCTGTCCCGGTCCGCCTTCTTCTGGTAGTGGCAGTAATGTATGATTAACACCATCTTTCTCAAACTTGTAGGTGTTTCTTTTTCCGTCATGCATGGCTCCTCTGTCATATTGCCAAGGCCTCCCCAACAATATGTGACACATGTCCATCGACATCACATCACAAACAACTTTATCCTTATACTTGCCCACTTGAAACTCTAATTCACACTGTTTACTTACCAGTAGTTGATGTCCTTTCTGTAACCATGACACCTTATATGGTGTTGGGTGCCTCCTTGTTTTCAGCTTCAATTTCTCCACTACCTCTGTAGAAACCAATTTGTCAGTGCTGCCACTATCAATGATCATCTGGAAACATTTCCCTTGAACTTTGCATACTGTCCTGAACAAAGTTTTCCTTTGCGGCGGTTTAGTCACTTCTTTTGCTGATTTGATCAAAACTTTGTTAAGTACCAGAGATTCTCCTTTCTCTAGTGTGTTCTCCTCTTCTGGTACTGCTATCACTGGTGCCTCTCCCTCAGCTGGAGAAACAATTGCATTTCTCTGCCTTACTTCTGCATTCTCTGGACACTCAAAAGCTCTGTGTCCCGGTTTGTTACACCTGTAACATCTTATTTCTCTACCTCTTCCTCTAGAAAAACTCCCTCTGCCTCTTACATCACCTCCTCTGGATGCATGCGGAGTTGAGCTACTGCTAGCTCCATCTTTAGGTGTTGTAGACCTTCCTCTACCACCTTGACTTCCTTTCCCTCTGAAAGTCCCTCTCCCCCTGGCAGACTGTTTCCTTATGAGTTTTTCTTCAGCCTTTAGTGCTATCTGATAGGCTTCCTCTACTATTTTTGGAGACAGTAGACTTATTTGATCCTGAATGTCCATTCTGAGGCCATTCATATATCTAGCCACTCTCTCAACTGTGTCTTGGGATTCTCCAACTCTTATACTCACCTTATAGAACTCTTTTGTATACTCTTTTACTGTCAAAGCTCTCTGCCTGAGATTTTGCATTTGCCTAAACAATGTCTGTTGATAGTTACTGGGTAAGAATTTACCTTTAATCTTTGCTACCATCGTGCTCCAGTTCTTGATTGGTTGCTTGCCCTATCTTCTCCTTTCCGCCTGTACATCATCCCACCAGAGCGCTGCATGGCCCACTAATTTGGTGACAACAAACTTTACTTTCTTCTCCTCTTCCATTTCTTCATAATCGAAGAATTTCTCCATGCTGTTAATCCAGTCAATCAGCTCTTCTGGATTTAGACCTCCTTGATATACTGGTACTAACTAGTTCCATGGCCTGGCTGTGGATTTCATCACTAACTGAAAAATCTTCATCTCAGGAGAAATCTCTACTACTTCCTCCTCAGTAGCTTCAGCTTCGGGTTCACTCACGTCTCCATCATCTATATTCTTATCGGAGGTTAGTGCATCCAACCTAGCTCGCAGTTCCTCTACATCTTCCCTCAATTCGACATCCCGAGCATGTCGTCCTCTTCCACCACGTCCACGTCCTCGTCCTCTTCCAACCCTGAAAGCCATCCTTCTACTTCTCCTGAGATTTACTTCACCGCCAATTGCTGGCTCTAATACCACTAATGATGGACTGCTTGCTGGCTCTAATGACAATCTTCCAAGTCTGGTTGCAATATCTTCTATGTCTTCGATTTGTTCCTTTCCCAATTCGCGGAGATCCTCGGTCATGAAATCTCTACTTGAACAATAAGAGAATGCTTATAAGAGCTGTCACAATTTAACCATAATTCCTCCTTCTGCAGCATTAGCATGTATTCACTTTTCTATTTAACGAAAACAGAGTATATGGGTTGGTCATAGGACCTTTGACTGCACTGCAATATATGACCCAACACTATGCTATTCAAGCATTGAACACATTACCATATAATATATGAATGGAGTGCACACTTTTAAACACTTTTTAGAACTCATACAAACACCGCTCGACCTTTTCAAAATCAACACATATCTCACTTGATTTAGACTATAATGGACGACCTATATTTCATACAATTCCGCAGAGTCTTTTTATAATCAACGCAATTCCTTCACACCAATTGCGTACTGTTACCAACCCACACTGTATTAACCTTTTATTGTGCAACGTATTTGTTTATGGAGGGCAGCGTAAAACAGTTAGTAAGCACTACACCCGCGCTTTCTAATCTTACAATTAAACACTGTGGAAATTTTAATGACAGCGTTTTGGAATCGACTGGACAATGCAAGGAACCGGTTTGTTAAGTAACCACGGTATACATATTTTAACATAGTCTCTCAATAGACCGCACAGCCTTCAATTTAAACTCTACAGGCATACAAATAAACAATTGACAGTATACGCACTGTATTCAATTATATCTTAAAGGAATATACACATAGAATTGCACCGCCGGTTTTTGTAAAACACACATCTAAATTGTCTTTTTTCAATCAACCAATTATGAACAACGCAGGTTCATCTTTTTACACAGCTAAACAATATTTCTTTTCACAGGTCCACACTCCTATTCCTGGACCAAGACACTTATTTTTTTTCATGCATAAAAGAAAATTCTAATTCTAGACTCTTACCTGAAAAGAAACCTTTCCTACTTAGCAGCTGAGTTTTTCATCTTTTTCCTTCTTATCTCTAGCTGCCTTATTACAAAAGCAATTACATATAGAAAGTAGCAATACATAGTAATCTTAGCTTTTCCTTGTTTTTTCTCAACACTAATCTAGTATGCCTTATTCTATCTAGAAAAGATGGCATATTCTATTTCTAAATTTAACTAAAAAAACATGGAAAACAGCAGGCTAAGGATCCCACTCCTTGCCTGTAGATTTTTTTGATTTTTTTATGGAATAAATCAGAAGATTTTTCCTCTGAATCAAATGCTCCTGCATCAAAATCTATGAACGTGAACCTTGACATCTCATCATTTGACTTCGCTCCTGATTATTTCTCCCACCCCCTTTGTATTATGTAAAGCTTACCTCTTTGTGCTCCAAAAATAATTACCGTGAAGTTATTATAGGCATATCAAAACCAAAATGCTTTCTAATTGAAAATATCAAAGAGGCAAACCCATAACCATATATAAAGTTCTCTTAAACATTTAAAGTGAAATGGGACCAAATTAAGATGAAAAGAACAACATAGTAATCAATATTGCATACATGATATAATGCATTTCGAAAAATCCCCACTTTATCAAATTTATAATAATTACAAGTTGACGATGTACACCATCACATAACCATTATATGCATGTGCATCCATCTAGAATCGATTTTTATGGGTGCATAATAAACAATCCAAACATGGAACGAGCTTCGCCCTAGCAAGACTCGAACTCATGACCATACTTGGAAATAATTGGCAGGACTAAAAATAGCTTAAAGATCAAATGGCTGAGGGTTGTCCTTTTCTTTGGTGACACTCCTTTACCCTTCAACAATGTTTTAATGCATTTTTTGGTACATCATCCCTCTTTTAACTTTGGACAATAATTTTTTATTTAACTAACTGACATGTGCTAGAAATCACAGACATCATAAACTATAATGCTTCAATGCATAAAATCTTGCAAGATTCCAACATCAAACCTTGGAAAACCTTCACTAAATTTTACTGCTGGCCCAAATCATAATTGAATATTACGCTCCTATCACCCATAATACATATTGAATCTTCAACGCCTAGTGACCCCAAACCTTACCTCAATTTCGGATAGCCCGTATGGTTTCCATGTCATCTTAATCAAGGTCATGTTGCTAGATGTGAAGGCATGCCTCCAAAACTACTAGTTGGGGATCGTCGCCTCTGGATATGGGCATCTCCTGCTGCAAGAACAACACCATTCCTTGAGGTCTCTACATCATGCAACTTTTGTGTATATACTCGGAGATTTCCTTGTTTCTGCTTGCTACAAAATGCCCAAGGTGACCACTGATAGGACAAGAATTTCAGTTGTTGTTTGCTCCAAAAATCCAAAACCAGATGGGAATATTTGTGAAGAAGATATTCTATCCAGAAAAAACATTTTGCAATATTTTCTAAACTTCCATGCCCTATTTTTATTCTCTATTCAATCATGTATTCATTGACGATAAATAATTTTATGGTCTTTCAACAAATGATTCAAACACTTGACCTCTCTGTAACGCTCTTATTTCCTTTAAATTCATTATGCACCAATTGATTGAGGTCTACCTAGGTTGGAAATGGCAGCATTACCATCAGTATCACTAATGGTCTTGCATCTAATAGAGATCATGAATTAAAGGAACCCATGGAATATGGCTAGAGAATAAATTATCGATGGGGACAAAATTCAAATTCAAATTTCAAATCGGAGGGGTTTACTTCTCTCGGTGCTTTGATGGTGTCGTGCGTTTGGAAGGTATGGTTTCCACTTAGTGCTTTAATGGTGTTGTCACGCCGGGACAGTTGGGGCAACTCTTGTTCCTCGTTAGAGGTTGGGAACCATTTGGAGGCTTTTTTCTGGTCCATGGACAAACAAGATCGTCAGGGGCCAGCGGCCTGTCACCTCAGCCAAAATTTTGGAAAATTCATCAGCCAAATTTTCCAAAAAGTCACATTATAGACTATTCCCTTTATAAATATGAAGTCATTTCCTAAAATTCTTCTCTTTACAACTAAGTTGCTAGATCAAATCTCATCTAAACCAACCCCCCAATGTGATGTATCATCTCCATTGCCGAATCATATTCAAACTCAACAACCACCAATATGATTCATCTTCCCCACTGCTAAATCTGTTTCAAACTCAATAACTCTCATGTGATGAATCTTCTCCTTTCAAATTAGCTCAGTCATGTATTCTTTATAAACAAGGCTGGATAGCTTAATTTAATTTAGCTACTAATTGATTTTGTATTGCTATGATGTAATTAGTTTTGGTTAAATGTAATTAGTCCAAAAATTGGTCAAAAGTAATGTTGTTGTCATATTGTTTTTTTTTCCAAGATGTTATATAACAATTTCTCTTTTTCTTTTAATGTGTCATCTACAGAGCCAATTGGTTCAAGAACATTAGTGCTTTTCATCGGTGGCATTGGGAAAGTAGTGGCAAGTCACATTGATAATTTTATAGATACAAAGTGCCCATTTCACCTATAATTACATTATATTTGGAATCAATGTTGCTTTTAAAACAAAATTCTATTTAAAAAATTACTAATGATGAAAAGGACAGAACAAGGTTGGATATTTAGACATCTAAAAAAAATCAAACATGTCTCATTGTCCTGAATCTAAGAATACAACTTAACTAGAAATTGCACATTAAAGAATATTTAGTTAAAATACTAATGATGAAAAGCAGAGAACAAGGTTGGATATTTCAACTTCTAGAAAATAAAACATGTCTCGTTGTCATGAATCTAAGAATATAACTTAACTAGAAATTGTACATTAAAGAATATTCAGTTAAATTGTTTTCGTGAGACGTAATTAGTGGAAGAGAAATGTGAATTTAAAATTTGTATGTAGATTTACATGACCAATTTCTTAAAATTTACCAAACATTGTGTTGAGGAAAATTAATCAATAAGCCTAAAACAGAAAAACCCTAATTGTGTATAATGTTGCCTCCATTTTGATATGAAAAATCGGATTTTGTCAAAAACAAGAATTTATCAAAATTCAAAACATATACAATAAATAAAAAAACTCAAAAAAATATATATACATCCTCTCAATTCCGAAATGACTTAACAATGGATTAGAAAAATTGTATATCATATAAAAAAAACTATGCTTCTAGTCTAGGAAAAAATAATTTCCACAAAGTAAACATCGATGATATCGTATAGATAAAGAACATGTCTAGCCAACTGCAGTCCATGAGCATTATTATGAAGAGAATAGATTTGGCTTTACTGTCTACAATCTCCACTAACCCCCACAGATATCGCGTGCTCTGCTCTGTGAGTCAGGATACAGAAAATGGGTGTCTTGCATGTGTGGGTTTGTTACACTATTCCTTTATTTAGGAGTTACATATTTTCTCATTGCATTATTAATTTAATATATCTAATCAATAATACACTATTACTTTATGTAGGAGTTACATATTTTCTCATTACATCATAATTAATGAAGGATATGTTGGAAACTAATCTTATACAAAATTAATAAAATGACCGTGGAAACTAATTTTAATTTCAACGTGGATACACACTTCTCACAATGTTAATTTATATTGGCAACTTAACCAATATATATAAATTAAATATTGTGTAAGAATTGTTGGTATGTGATGTAGGAGCATCCTGGGCAAATGTCATTGCTTGTTTGGTTTATTTAGGGAGTGATGTTTTCCTTAATTATTTTATAAATTATGCACATTTTAAGAGAAAAAATTGAGTGTGTGGTTTATTGTAAATATTCTCTTATAATTGAGAATATGAGAGGAGTTGGGTTGTATAGATATGTTAGGGATTATGAGCTCCTTGAATAGAAATTCGTTGAGTTAAAAGAGGGATAAGATATTTTAGGGATTTAGTTGAGTGATCTATAGAGAAAATCATGGATGTAGAATAATCCATAACTATGTAATTAATTCTATAAATGTAAGCCTGCGTATGAGGATAGAGAGGATATAGAGGATAGGGAGAAGTAGTGTTAGAGGAAAAGATAGAGATGGGTGTCAGGAAATATGTAAGGGCCATTTCAAATGTAGAAATCTGGCTAAGTATTTTATGTATATAGTTTGATTAATGAAAGAAAGTTTACATTATGTTATTTCATCTTGGATGATTGTTGATTGATTGAATTCCTGCTAAAGTCTTGGATAAAGATTAACTCCTTTAGTGTTCTGTGTTCAAGCAATTCTATCATTGTAAAAGACCATTGTAATAAGTCGAATCTTTAGATCTGAAAATATGCATTGAACAAGCCTGTGATGTCGAGCTGAAGCTATCAACGCAGAAGGTATTTGTAGAGGTCATGAAATTTGACCAGTTATAACGAGATCTCTTAGTAATTGGAGAAGCGTAAAGTGTTTTAACAATTTGGAGTGCATATGTGTATTTTCTTTATAACATTGAAGGAGGTATCTTGTCTGTCCATGGGGATCGAGTCACATCCATGAAGGATAACTTTTTTTATGCAGAGTAAGAAGGTGAAATTAAGTTAGGAGTTTGACAATCAAATAAAGTGTCATATATGTATGACATGTAAATTCTCTAATTGGGTAAGTTGGTAGATGCATCTGTGTCTGTGTCAAGTTTAGTGTGAATCATTAGTCGAGAGCTCCGTACAGGAATCCAGTGTTACCACAGAGAGTGATCGTGATCATCATGATGATCTGATCGAAGTTAAAGCACTCATGTGTATATTAATTCATTGAATCCATTTGTTATAGAGATATTTGGATCAGGAGGATCAAAGATTTGGATCTGATTAAGCTAGGATAACTATGCTTCACACAATACGTAATTGGGGAAATTCGAACTAGAATGGAATCCGTGCATTTATTTTTCAGAGATAACTCAATGGAACTATGAAGGAAGATCTACGTTAAAACCTGAATTCGACCATTTCAGGAATGAAATAAAGGTGCTAATTCTCTATTTGAAACCAAGAGGAAGTCTATTAAACAACTGCAGTGGGGGTCGGAGAGTATGGGATGCCCTGATTGTGGTTGAAGATCTGCATTAAATCATAGCCGTCGATCTCACTGGTCAAATCTTACATCACAATCAACTACGGTATTAGGCCTATAATTAACCCGTGTGATAGTTGGAGA
This sequence comes from Pinus taeda, assembly GCA_000404065.3. Classification (NCBI taxonomy): domain Eukaryota; kingdom Viridiplantae; phylum Streptophyta; class Pinopsida; order Pinales; family Pinaceae; genus Pinus; species Pinus taeda. The sequence goes on from APFE031628641.1 coordinate 9,953, forward strand.
CCCATAGGACGTAGATTTGATGACCATGTGTTATCCAATGGATATCAGCCATAAAGTGATCTAGCGTTAATTGCAATTGCTGTTCAATTGTGATTATTGTTAAATTGCGATTGATGTTCAATTGTGATTGTTGTTCAATTGTGATTGTTGTTCAATTACGATTTCTATTCAATTATGATTGTTGTTTAATTCCCGATTGGTGTTCAATTGTGATTTGAGGTCCAATCTTGTGTGCATTTAGATGGGATTGGTATTCATCAGTGGATTATGTGTGGAAATGTTGTTTGGTGATTGGTCGGGTTTTTGTTAAAACCCACCAATAGAAATGCTTCCGATTTGTAAACAGGTGAGCCAAAACCCACAGGTTCATGTAAGGTTATTATGAAAAGCAGAGAAATTGCCTTTAGGCGGTTTTTCCTACGTCAAAGTGGTATTAGAGCAAGGAAGATGTTCTTTCTTATGGAGATTTATAATTACGAAGGTATGAAAGTTTGTAGCAGTTCAATGAATGGGAAAGTTTGGCACGAGACTACAACAGTAAGACTGTAAGAACTTTTGGAAGTTCTTAGAGATTGTAGCAGAACCTCATTCTAGTTGAGGCTTGGAATAGACAGGGACAGAGGAGTCTTTAAGAGAAGTGGGTGTAGCAACTAGAGAGAGAGCAAGATTGCTTAGTGCAAATTCTAAGGAAAAAAGGACTTGGAAACTAGGCGGAGGAGAAGCTTGGTGAGAAGATCAACTCAGAAGGAAGTTGATTGGTTGCAGGTGTAGAAGCCCACATAGAAGAGGAGATGGCTATGGAAAGTCATATGGAAGGTTCAAAAGAAGGCTACAAGATAAAGGAAATGGGTGGTAAGACAATCCGTAGGAAACGGATGAGTCAAGCAGAGCTTGACAAGGAGATGGTTGAGATAAGAGAAGAACTCGATGTGTTAACAATGTTACTAGAGGAAAACCAAAGACTAGGTTGGGTATTAAAGAAGAAGCCAGTGAAGTGGCATAAGTTACAGAGAAGGCTATGACAAAGAAAAGTAAAGCGGTTGATGGAAATCCTCAGAGAAGCAAAGTCAGAAATGGAAGTTTCTATTTGTGGACCAGAACAGGGTGAAATTTTGGGTGAAGAGGATAATGAGAGATCAGTTGAAGATCTGATGAACTATTGGAATAGTTCAGAACAATTCAGAGATAAGTTGATGAGGGAAGGATATGAGGCTATGAAGCCTCGTGTTTTTAAATCTGATAGTTTGTGTGTGTTTGCAGGGCATGCATAAGATGATGGACAGTCTGGTGAAACTGTCACAAAGATGAATAAATCTCTTGAGATGAAGTATGATGGAGAATAATTTTTAGAGGAGGAAGGTGTTGATTTATTGCAGTAGAAAGAATTCATACATGAATTTCTATTTGGTGTAAGACAGTCCGTTGAAGTTGTTATGGACTAGAAGCATAATGAAAATGTTGTAGTGGTATTCCAAGGAGGTAAAGAAATGAATGTGTTTAATGCAATTGATGGAATAATTTTGAATGTATAGAAAATAGGATAACTCAGGAGGATTGCCATAAAAATAATGAAGCTAAGAATGAAGGTTGTGATGAAATGCTGGAAAGATTTCACATGGAAATAGAGTTCTTGGAAAGATTGCTCAAGGAACTTGAAGGAGAAACGAAGTTTTCAGAATCTAATAAAGAAGAGATTATGGTTACCATGCATGATAAGGATGAAATGTCTCTAACACTTATAGAGTTAAGTGAACGTTTTGACTCTTCAATAAATAATGTGGTTGTAGGTACAGGAGACAATATCAACAAATATGATGCTGAAATTAGAGAAATTGAGCAGAGATTATTTAAAGATGAGATGAAAGATCAGGAGTAGCATGAAATTTATGTCCTTAGAGACATGAAGGAAACAGAATTATTAACCTAGAAAGATAAATATGGAAGAAACCAACAATTTAAAAGAGATGATCAACAACATAAGAGTAATTTTGAAGAAGGCATTAGATTACTGGAGTATAACAATTGGAAGCACAATGAAGAGCGTGAGATTAGTCTGGATGTAATGAGAGCAGAAGTAGATATATTAATGGAGTGGCTACAAAGAAAGAAAAATGAAGATCGAAAATACAGATGGAGAACGAAGAAACAGGTCAAGTGGAAGATATTACAAGAGAAGTGGAATGGCAAGCTCATAAACGAGTTTAGAGAACTTGAACAATTTCATATTAATTTGTTAGAGAAGGAGAGACTCAAAGGAATGAAGTCACGACAAAGAGGATCTGCTGAAATCAAGAAGTTCTATGATGGGAGATTGGTGCTTGAAGCATCAAAAGAGGGCAAAAGGTCTTGTATTTTTAAAACTAGTAATTTGTTGATGAATGAAGGTATAGTATTATATGAGAAATTTGTTAGTCTAGGGACAATCAATGAATATAGTTGTGATCAAGAAGAAGTTCTTGATTATTCTTCATTACAGAAATTTGAATGTCTAGCACAATTGGAGAAGGAAGTAGCAGACAAAGAGCCATAGGCCAAAGAAGATAAGACTAGAGAAATTGCAACGGAAGGAGGAGAAGACACTACAGAAAACATCAAATGTATTGATGTAATTGACAAAGAGGAATTACTCCATGTAATTGACAAAGAGGAATTACTCCAAGGAGTTGGAAAAAACAATTGTTGTAAAAACTGATGAAATTCGGTTGACAGAGTGAGTGATGCTAGTAATGTTGAGTTTTTAGATTTAGCTCTTATTAATTTCAACACTACCAAGTCAGTTGATAAAACTATAAGTGTCGATGTAGAGCCAGATTGAAACACATTCAAAATTCAAAGACCAGAAAAGTGGGTATTCGAGTTTCTACTTGCAGTGCACAAGTCTATATTTTGAGAGGTAAATATAATGTGGCATGGAAAGTTGAGAATCATGCTCAATAATTCTCTGAAAATACTATTATGGGAATTCTGTGCAAAATTATGGAATGAAGTTGATACTTTGAAGGACCAGTGGCAAAACAAAGTTTGGAATCCTGGAGGTAGCAAGTCAATGAGACTTGTGGTTGTTGCATTATTATAGAAAAGTGACAGACCTCATAGTGAGAAGTCTATGGAAACTTTTCTACATGGGGGGTCTGATGCAGGAGCATCCTGCTTAAATGTCGTTTCTTATTTGGTTGATTGAGGGGGTGATATTTTCCTTAATTATTTTATAAATTATGCACATTTTAAGAGAAAAATTTGAGTGTGTGGTTTATTGTAAATATTCTATTATAATTGAGAATATGAGAGGAGTTGGGCTGTATAGATATGTTACAGATTATGATCTCCTTTAATAGAAATTAGTTGAGTCAAAAGAGGGATAAGATATTTTAGGGATTTAGTGGAGTGATATATAAAGAAAATCATGGATGTAGAATAATCCATCACTATGTAATTAATTCTATAAATGTAAGCCTCTATATGAGGATAGAGAGGATATAGAGGATAGGGAGAAGTAGTGTTAGACGAAAAAATAGAGATGGGTATGCAGAAATGTGTGAGGGCCATTTAAAATGTAGAAATTGGGCTAAGTATTTTATGTATATAGTTTGATTAATGAAAGAAAGTTTTCATTATGTTATTTCATCTTGGATTATTGTTGATTGATTGAATTCTTGTTGAAGCCTTGGATAATAGATTCACTCCTTTAATGTTATGTGTTGAAACAATTCTATCATTGTAATAAGTCGAATCTTTAGATATGAAAATATGCATTGAAGAAACTTCTGATGCCGAGCTGAAGTTATCAACGCAGAAGGTATTTCTAGAGGTCATGAAATTTGACCAGCTACAACGAGATCTCTTAGTAATTGGAGCAGCGTAAAGTGTTTTAAGAATTTGGAGTGCGTATGTGTAATTTCGTTATGGCATTGAAGGAGGTATCTTGTCTATCCACAGAGATTGAGTCACATTCATGAAGGAGAACTTTGTTTCATGCAGAGTAAGAAGGTGAAATTAAGTTAGGAGTTCGACAATAAAATAAAGTGTCATATATGTATGACATGTCAATCTCTGATTGGGTAAGGTTGGTAGATGAGTCTATGTTTGTGTGAAGTTTAGTGTGAATCATTAGTTGAGACCTCCATACAGGAATCCAGTGGAACCAGAGAGAGTGATCATGATCATCATGATGATTTGATCAAAGTTAAAGCAGTCATGTGTATATTAAGTCATTGAATCCATTTGTTATAGTGATCTTTGGATAAGGATGATCAAAGATTTGGATCTTATTTAGTGAGGATAAGTCTACTTCACACAATACGTAATTAGGGAAATTCGAAATAGAATGGAATCCATGCATTTCCTTTTTAGAGACAACTCTATGGAAGTATGAAGGAAGATATGTGTTAACACCTGAATTTGACCATTTCATGAATGGAATCAAGATGCTAATTCTTTGTTCGAAACCAAGAGGAAGTCTGTTCAGCAACCACAGTGGGGTTAGGAGAGTACGCGATGCCCTGATTGTGGTTGAAGACCCGCACTAAATCATAGTCGTCGATCTCACTAGTCAATGCTTATGTCACAATCAACTACGGTATTAGGTCTATAATTAACCCACATGCTAGTTGAAGACTCGCATGCCGTAGATTTGATGATCGCGTGTTATCCAATGGATATCAGCCATAAAGTGATCTAACGTTAATTGTGATTGTTGTTCAATTCCTGATTGGTGTTTAATTGTGATTTGAGGTCCAATCTTGTGTGCATTCAGGTGGGACCGACGTTCATCAACGGATTATGTGTAGAAATGTTGTTTGGTGACTGGTCGGATTTTGTTAAAACCAAACAATAGAAATGCTTCTGATTTGTATAGGTGAGCCATAACCCACAGGTTCACATAAGGTTATTATGAAAAGCAGGGAAATTGCCTTTAGGAGGGTTTTCCTGCGTCAATATGTTTATGAAAAAACAAAGAAATAAATTTACTAATTTTCATTATTTCGAGAATACACAACCAAATTATTGATATTATATTATATTAATTAAAAATTAATTGATTACATATTTTGTAATAATTGTTGGTACTATGGGTGAGACAATGGATTTATCCATGCAACACATTGACACACTTGTCCACTACTACTTTACTCTGCCAAAACTTATCACACAAATGTTCATAATGAAATCTCATAATTCAATTTCATTGTTAATTCGTATATTAAGTGTTAGCGTACTGCCTTTTAATTTTACTTTTACAGACTGCAAATTACAACTTCAAAAGTATTGAACATAATAAAAGTGAGACAATCTCATAAACCACTTAAAACAAAGTGCAATAATCTCAAAGACCACTTAAATAGTTTTAAAGGAAACAAAGGAAATAGGGAAGAAACTAAATTGTCATAAATCGCTTCCATTACAGAGAAAGAGTTGGATTTCACCAGCAACTTCACTGTATCCGAGTTGAAGTTCTCCTTTAAAGAACTAATATTTTCTTAAATATTACTTTCACATTTATTACATCTATAATATAGTAGGATCAGATCATTGATATTCCTATCCTCCTACGTTGTTGTAGTGGTTGGTTGGTTGTGTATGATAATTGAAATTTGTCTATTATGTGAGGATGCTTGATTGCATGGATGTGTTGGTATGTTGAGATATTTTTTCACAACTAATAGTTTTTGTAGCTTGCATGAATATGAGTTACACTTTTGGACCAAGTATGACAATGAAATTTCAAAATTTTACTCTTTTATCAAACTGAAGCCCTCAAAACCCATATAACCATTGTGATTTTTGATTTGGAGTAAAAACAAATATGTGGGGAATTATGTTTTCATCTTATTGATATTTTCTACAATTTTTTTTTTAATAATGTTAATTGTACCTCAGTACACACTTCTAGCCATGTTAATTTATATTGAATATAGATTATAAATGTTAAATTATAATAGGTATCTCAATTATAAAAAAAAAAACCATTATTTTATATATAAATTTTAAATTTTAGTCAATTTAAATCAATATTTATATTTATTTGAAATAAATACAATTAAAATAATATTTTCAACTAAACTAAATCTAAACCGAATTAATCTATCAAAATTCTTGTAACCAAGATTGTAAGCTCAAACTAAAATTTTCTAGAAGAGTATTAGATGGATTTTGATCCTAGAACTATAAACTAACTAATATCTAATATGCATTTTTATATATGAAAGTTTAAAATAATATCTATATCCTAAAAAAATCAAATTAACCATAAGGATATCTGAACGAAAGTCTATGTCATCTCGATTTAAAGCAAGTGTTCAATGGTGTTGAAAACTTCAACGTGGAACATTATAGAACTGAACATGTATCAAAGGCCGAAAGTCTATGCCATCTCAATTTAAAACAATTGTTTAATGGTGTTGAAAAGTTCAACGTGGCACATTCTACAACTAAACGTGTATCAAGGGACGATCATTTTGGCATTGACGTTGGTAACCTTAAATGGTTAACGTGGTTGAAGCGGAGGATAAAGGTAAAATTTTGGATTCTTTCATAGTATCAACCATTTTCACAATGATGTGTATATCTACAAAACATTACAGTGGAATATGATTTGTAATTGTTGTAATAAAAATGTTGTGTCATTTTGTTTCAAGAAATCTATTTGCACAATCAAGTGTATCTGCCCATAATAGTATACTGGAATATGGTTGATGAATTTGTTGCAATCAAAATGTTGTGTTTTATTTGAAGAAATTTAGTTGTAAATCAAAATGTTTTTCTTGTTTAATAGAGTTCTAGGATAGATATGAACCATTTCTAGGATAATTTTATGAAGAGTTTTTGATAGCTTATTCGGAAGTAGCAGCCAATAATAATTTTTTTTTTAACACATTACGATGGGTAGTTTGGATCTTCGCCAATTCAAGAAGAAAGCTTCATTTTTTCCGAGGGAGAAGCTCAAAACAACTAGGCTTGTGCTAACTGATGTCATTGAGGAAGAATTATAAGACTCCCTCTTTGTTCTAAAATCTCATTAGTGTTTATAATAATATTGCTTGCATCATAGTTTTTGTGTTTTAATATTTTCATTTTTTAGTTATTTGATGGTCTGCAAAAAGGTATCCTTTGTTAATTTTGACCAAATTGAAAACATAATACTGTTGCCATTCGGTAATGGTGCCTGCTAAATTCCATTGTTCATATATCAATTCTGCCTTAAATTCCATTATATTGTCTTGGTTGTCAAACCTGTGTATGTACTGGTAAATTGATCGTGAAGAAAATTTCTAGATAGGTATCCCTTCATTCATTTATGACATTAACATGAATTCGTCCTTCCTTCATTTATGATGTTAGCAGGAATGGGTCAGGGGTCTCTCTCAGTGAATCGATTGTGATTGATCAGAGAAATATGTTTATTTTTATCCTCATCAAATTCATGCAAAAAACTTATTAGAGATCTCTTTGATGATGATCCCACCATTAGCTTTGAGCAAATCCAATATTCATGGAGGAAAATAAACATTACAATAAAAATACCAATATAAATCAATAAATATTGCAAGCAAACACATGTAATGACCATCGAGAAGGAAAAGTAGAAACATGCTCACAATCAAACCTGATTCAATTAACGTAAAATCCATGACCATAACAAACTAACACATTTAGTATCGAAATTAATCGAAGTATGTATTTCAAACTAGATTATAAAGCAACTCACTGCATAACAAACAAACTGATATAATCTCCTAACAGAATCGAAAGTACCTAGTTATTATTCTTATTCAAATTTATCAAACCTGATTCAATTAACGTAAAATCCATGACCATAACAAACTAACACATTTAGTATCGAAATTAATCGAAGTATGTATTTCAAACTAGATTATAAAGCAACTCACTGCATAACAAACAAACTGATATAATCTCCTAACAGAATCGAAAGTACCTAGTTATTATTCTTATTCAAATTTATCGTAACTGTCTAGATGGCATTGTTGCCCCTATGAAGTGGGGAAATGAAACGAGAGATTTTTTGAATGAGGCATTGAAAAGACTGAGATTGGGGTTAGGGTATATAGAAGGCCTGATATTCTTCCTTGAAGACCACAACCTCCATGCTCTTCCCATGTTGCTTCAACAAATCATAGTACTCGTGGTCACCATCTCTCAACAAATCTTTGCCGCCGATGGTGACCATCAAGGGAGGGAATGCCATCTCTTCCAGATTTGGTGCTTTGGGGCTCCAAGGATTGTTGATTGGATGATCTCTATCACTACCCACCAGAAGAGATAGTCTCCAAAAACCATCGCTCACCTCCATATTGACAATCGTGTCATGGGGGCACTTGTTCTTTGATCATCTACGTCGCTCGAAGCCAAAGTAGGGATGCACCAATATCAACCCTCTCAATTTGATTGGGCTCCACGCTTCCACACCTCCATGCAGCGTGACAAATTGATGTGCAATGTTGGCATCGATGCTATCTCTCATCAGATAGACCGAGGAAAGTTCAATGTAGGACTTGAGCAATGGGTCATGTTCGAAGTCTCCTCTGGCTCCGGCATGTGAGCTAACCCATTCCAGTGTTGTGATGGAGTCGTCGTAGGTAGCAGGTGTTAAAACTACTGTACCAACATTCATTTATGAAGTGACAATTGCTGGTACACCAACATCATTACACAATAAGAGCTAAATTGATATAACCAATCAAAATTGAGAAAAAGAAAAAAAATAAATTAAATTAGCTTCTAATCTAAACATTAGATAACGAAGTTTAATTTTTGGTAAATTTAAATTTAACGTCAACATCAATTCATTTTAAATACATTATTACGCTGGTGTTGCAACAAAGAATAATAAAAAAATGCGATCCCTTTGAACGTTATAATCATCCCCAAAGATGACCCTTTCCATCTTAAAGGGACAAACAAGGGAAAAACAATTGAGGGAAAAAAAAAATGTTTTTTCTAGAACATACAATCTATTAAATACATATCAATTACTATTTAAATTGTATTTTATTTATTTTTTATTTATTTTTATTTTTATTTATTTTGGGATAAAAACTAATTCTATTAAAATAAGAAAAAGAAATATTTACAATGAGGTCGCAGCCTCAGAGGGCCAGTGTCCCAGCCCTCAGCAGAAAAACCAGTAAGCAAAGAAGAACCACTGAATAGGTTTGAGTACAGCATTTTCAGTTCAACAAAAGAGAGCTGTTCCAGAGAATTGCTCCTTGCAGGCAAGAAGCACCGGGCAGAGGAGAAAAAAACTTGAGTATTCTTCGGCGACCATGAGAATTCCAACCAAAAACGACCTCCACCATCCTTTGAGGAAATTTGAAACATTAACATACATTCCAAAAAGAACTACGATGGGCTGGGGAGGAGCCAAGCGAAACAGAGAGAAGAACAACTGAAGGACAAAAAAACAGAGAGTATAACCCAGAACTAGGACCTTGGAGTCGACGCAGCCTGACTGCATAGAGGGAGAAGTTACTCGCGTGAAGTCTGAGGGTTGGTGACCCTTTTAGCTTGACTATCCGGTGCAGCAACCCAGGTGACCTCTTCATCGCCTTCCGCTCCACCTTCTGAGGGGTTGACAAGATGAAGAATGCCAAAATCGTGCTAAACAGGGCCGCAGACAATCACTTCTTCTTGAGGCGGTGTGCGTTGGCGGTTGGCCTCTTCAACAGTAGGGGAGTCCTCCTGCATGTGCCCGACAGTGAATTTTGGGTCATCCCCTGCACCCTGAGCCAGACTTTCCTCCGGAGATGGAGTGGAGGAGGAGCTAATGAGATCTTCAGGCAAATCTGCCTCTTCTGTAACCATAATGGTGGTCGTGAAGGTGATAACGGCCTGGTTTAGACGGCTGCAGAAAGTGAAGCGGGATGTCTGAAAGGAGGAGTTAGGGACAGGTCTGGCTGGGTTGGGGGGGGGGGGGTGAAGATGGAGAGGCTGATGATATTGGAATAATGAGCGGAGAAGGGGAATGCAGGGCTTGTCCCCTGGGAGCCGAAGAACCTCCCCTGCACAGAACACCTCAGCTGCGAGGCATTGCGAGCGCCCTCTTGCAGCTGTGAAAACTAAATGAATGAGAAATGGGGGACAGGGGTGAAGCAAGCTCAGCAGCCTCGACCTACGGAAACCAAAACCAACATTCAAGCTTACCATAACACTGAGACATAGAATGGCAAAGGCGGGGCTGAAGCTGAACCATTATATCATTGTTGGATGCCATAATCGACCGGATTGGAGGCATAAATGCGCCTGCAATTTTCTGAGCACCTTCAATGCTGGAAGGGGCCTTCATACCTTCGCACATTATCCTAAACTTATTCCCTTGCATTGAGATCGGGGTGCTTGAATGCATGCAGGTGGACATCCAGGTGCCGTGCGGGAGGAAACGTGCCAGGCACGCGCTGAGGGTGTACCTGCTTGGCTTGGAGATCACCCGCATCCGGGCTCACTGCTTGAGGATGAGGCCGATCTTTCTCAACCATATTAATGAATTCAGTGAGTTGTTCTCCTGTACCTATGCTAAGCGTTGGACCTGAGTAGGCTTCAGTTTCCAGATCTACTCCAACATTGGCTAGAAAGTCTGCTAGTTTGTTTCCTTCGCAGACTGTGTGTTGGAAGGAAATTGCCTGGTGTTGAGAAAGCCATTGTCTGATGAGCTCCAATCTTTGCACCATTCTCTAGCTATTACTGACTTTGTGAATTGGAGCTCCTTAAAGAATTTTTGTGGCCATGTTTATGATGATTTGAGAGTCTCCTTCGACGATAAGGGGGAAGAGATTGTGTACCTGAGCTAGAACAAGACCTTGCCAGAGTCCTTCCAATTCCGCCGAATTGTTTGTATCCCATCCTTTGGAGCCGAGGTAGGTGAGATGAGGGGTACCTGAGTGATCTCTGAATACTCCTCCATAGCCTGATGGTCCTGGGTTACCTTTGGAGGCCCCACCAAAATTAAGTTGAAGCAGATTGAAAGGAGGAGGGGTCCATAGTGTTGTCCTTTTTTGCCTGCTGGGAAGCCTGAGATGAGAATTGGGCTTGTGTAATAGAGATATTTGCCAGTTGTCCCATATGGATTTTTCTTTGTGATCCGTTGGAAAATCCTCGGCTGCCCAATCGTGAATGGAGAGAGATTCCTTTATGTTTCTGTGTAGGATTATCCAAATTTGCTCTAATGTTTGAGATTGATTTTTGAATAACCTTCTATTTCTCTCCTTCCAAATATTCCACATTAGGAGACCCGGAATGAGTTGGCAGAGAAAGTTTAGGAGCCTGCTTTGAAAAGGTGATTGTTGCCAGTTGTGAAGGGTGGCTTTGAGGTCACCTTGCACCCTGTTATCTTTTTGACATCTGAAGATGGCTTTTTCCCATAATTGTCTTCCTAAATGGCAATTTTGCAGTAGACGGGTCGCTGTTTCTTCCTCTTGTTTACAGTTTGGACATATGGATGGTCCTGAGAAGTTTCTTTTGCAGAGGTTATCCCATGTGAGGATCCTGTTGTGAGAGAGCAGCCATAAGAATGTGGAAACCTTTGGCCAGATTGAAGAGCTCCAGATTTGATCCCATAATTTGTCCTTTATGATTTTGTCCTTAGTTATGATATTATATGCCTCCTTGGTGGACAATGTCCCCTTTTCATCATATCCCCACCTTAGAATATCCGGTCCATCTGCTATGGGAATTTGCCTCTTTTTTAGTTCATCAGAGAGTATTTGTTTTGTTCCCTCATATCCTTGATCTCTTATGATTTGATCTATCCCTTTCCATTGCCTGTACTTTTGGTTGTTGGAGGAGCTCAAAAACTGTTTGACCGTTTCTGGAGGATGAGGATCTTGTTGAGGGAGAGGGAGATCCTACATAAGATCCTTGGTCTTTGGGAGTTGTTGCGAGGAGTCATCCCAAAATCTGCTTGTGTCTCCATTTTTGATTTCCCAAAAGCTATGATGTTGAATAAGATGCCTATGTTGGATGGCTGAGTTCCATATGATGGATCCAGCACTTAGTTTCGAAATACGAATTCTATCTTCAATCGGGCTATTACTAGCATATTTAGCTGTCCATAGCGAGGCCCAGGGAGTGTTAGGGTGAGCCAACCATTTCCACCATAATTTGGCACCCATTACTGTATTGCTATGTTCAGGGTCTCTAATCCCAATACCCCTGCTTGTTTGGGGAGACAAATGCTTTCCCATTTAACCAGAGCCCATTTTCTGTTGTGGCTTGAGCTGCCCCATAGAAAGTTGCGCTGAAGATTCCTTATTACCTTGATGACCCATTTGGGCGCTGCCAAGAGAGAGAATAGATAAAGAGGCATAGATTGTAGAATAGCTTTGATAAGAATAACTCTACTGGCCATGTTTAGAGATCTGCGTGTCCATAGTAAAAGTTTGGCTTCAAGTTTATCTAAGAGGTCTGTCCAAGAGGAATGCTTGAGAGCAGAAGCTATCATGGGAGCGCCCAAATATTTGGAGGGGAGGCCTGCTATAGTGAATCCTAGAATGCGGGCTATCGATCTTTGAGTGGACACTGGAGTATTAAAGAAGAATATTTGGGATTTGACTCGATTAATGAGGGCGCCTGAAGCATCCGAGAAAGAAGACAAGATATCTTTGAAGAGGCGAGCTTCTTGGACTGAAGGGTGCCCAAAGAGCATATTGTCGTCCATGAATTGCTATTGGGAGAAGGAGGGGGAGTTGTTGAAGGAGAGACCTTTCAGCCCGTGGGTGAGAGTGGAGGATTTAATAGTGTGACCAAGCCCTTCAGCGATTATGACAAAGAGGAATGGTGAGAGTGGGTCCTCTTGCCTAATGCCTCTAGAGGGATGGAAAGTTTCAGAAGGGATGCCATTGATAAGAACAGAGAAGAAGGATGAAGTTAGGAGGCTGAGGATCCATCTGGTCCATGACGGATGAAAGCCAAAAGCATTAAGAATTTTTTGAATATACTGCTAGCTGATACTGTCGAAAGCTTTGGATAGATCTATTTTTAGCAACATACCTAGCTTTTTAGTTTGCTTCAGAGAGTGAATTATTTCATGAGTGAGAATAATTCCATCTGTGATTTGACGCCCTTCCACATAGTCGGATTGCTCTGGCGAGATGATGAGAGGGAGCAGAGGTTTCAACCGAGTGGCGATAACTTTTGAAACAATTTTGTAAATGATATTGCAAAGAGCTATCGGTCGATACTTGTCAGGCTTGTTGGCTTCTGATGATTTGGGGATGAGAGCCATGAATGTGGCATTCAACCCAGGGTACATCCATCTTAATGCCCATGATTCTTCAACCAGTTGCCAAACTTCTATTTGAATGTGGTCCCAAAAATGATGAAAGAAGTCTGAGGTAAATCCTTCAGGGCCTAGGGCTTTACCTGCTTCTAAGTGTTTGACAGCGTTGTCCACTTCGTGTAACAGGATTGGTTGGAGGAGAAGGAGATTATGCTCTTCAGTGACCAGTTTGGGTATCTGTTGTAAGATTTTCTCTATGGCTGGAAGCCTGTCAATACTTGGTTCTTGATGAACTTTCTTAAAGTATCGGAGAAATTTTTCTTCAATGCCTTCATGCGTTTCAATTCATTCTCCTTGATCGTTTTGAATGTGGGAGATGAGATTGTGCATTCTGCGCTGAATTGTAGTTTTGTGAAAGAACTTAGTGTTCTTCTCCCCCTCTTTGAGCCATCTAATTCGTGATTTCTGCCTCCAAAGAATCTCCTCCTGCTGGGCTCTGTTGAGAAGTTGATCTTCAATTATCTATTCCTGTTTTTCTAGATCCTCAAAACGTCCTTCTGTGATGATCCTTTGTTGGATTTGCTTCATTTCCTGATTGAGAGTGGCTTGGGCTGAGAAAATATTACCAAAGGTGGTATGATTCCATTGTTTGATTTCTTTTTTGAGGAATTGCAATTTCTTTTGGAAGATAGCCATTTTGGACCCCCCTGAGGGTTGGAATTTGATCCAGGTTTGTGTGACAAAATCCTTGAAATCTGGATGGGTAAGCCAGGAAGTCTCGAAGTGGAAAGGGCATTTAGAAGTATTACCTGGCGGATGCCATTGGAGTTCAATAGGCCAGTGATCAGATCCTGATATTGGAAGGATAGAGGTTACAAGATCTCCTCCTAGATAAGGCGCATTATCTGAGATTAGGAAGCGATCTAACCTTGAAGTGATATGCTGAGCTCCTTCTCTTTTATTGGTCCAGGTGAATAGACCATTATTTGATGGGAGGTCTATTAGCCAATTTGACTGTATGAAATCTTTGAGTAAGTGACCATCTCGGATTCCATTGTCTCGGCCGCCCTGTTTTTCTTCCGTTCTTGCAATCATGTTAAAGTCCCCTCCTGCTATCCAAAGAGGGTAGTGTCTGTTGGAGTTGAGGGTAGATAGATGATCCAAAATCTCTGCTTTTAGGTGAGAATCCTGCGGGAAATAAACATTGGTTAGGTGACCATGAGTATTGGTACCAAGTAAGTGGAAGGTTGCCTAAATGAAGTTTTTATTGGCATGAATGTTGCTAAGTTGTATGATTCTAGAGTCCTAGAGAATTGCCAAGCCTCCAGAGGCTCCTTGAGCTTCCACCGCTGAGACTTGCCCTCCTGGCCATACTTTCGTTGCTATCTTTTCCAGAAATGTCATGTTGCATTTGGTTTCTTGCACAAAAGGAATATTTGGTTTTTCCTGCATGAGCATGTTTTTTAAGAGTCCTCCTTTTCTGGGGCTATTGATCCCTCTTATATTCCATGAGATCAACTTCATTGAGAAGGGTTGGGGTGGATATTGAAATACTTTGTCAGCTTCGCATATCGACCTGAATCCATGAGAACTTCGCCTATCTTGATGGTTCTTTCTAAGGTTGTTTTCCTGCCCCTTTTCTTGCTGTCTTTTGTGATGAACTTGCCATCCCATGGACTACCAATTTGCACCCCTAGAGAGTGTTTCTTGTGCGCTTTTTTCAGGACTTCTTCCAGTTTGTCCAGTTGCCTTTCTAGAATCTTGTCAAAATTGCCAGCCTTACAAGCTAGTTCCAGACTAAGAATATCTAGTTCGCCTATATCAATATTCTCAGGATCTTCTTCCATCAGCTGGGGATCTGGAAAGACTTCCTCTGTCTCCTTCGATTTCTTGGCACTGGATTCCGAGGTATCCGTTTCGATTTCTTGAGATCCCTCAGCTTGCAGATCCGATAGAGGGGTGTGCATTTTATTAGATTGAGAGTCCTGTAACTGTTGTGAAGGGACCTCCGGTAGTTCTCGAATTAAGTCTTTGACCTTTTGCATTTCCTGAGCTGGGTCTTGCGTTTCCAGATTGGCTAGGACCTCAAAGCTATTAGGTTTTGGGGCTTTGGGTTTATTAACCAGATCTGATTTTGCACTGGTAGAGGGTTTTTTGTTACCTCTTCGGCGATTAACAACTTTTGTGAACCCATCTGCTTCCTTGTTGTCTGCATTTGTGCTATTGGGCGTGTTCCTGTTTAGTGGGCAGTCCCAGAACAGATGTCCTAGATTATGGCATTTCCTACACCTAAATGGAACATGTTCATAATCTATCATTTGTATCCATTCAAAATCTTCATGCCTAAATCTTACCTTATCTGGCAGAGGTTGTTTGAGATCCATGTAGACGCATATGCGGGCATAGGAAGTGAACCTGCAGTACTTTGTACCTTCCGCCGCCTTTATTAACTCGCCCAGCTTGTTTCCTATTTCTTGCAGTGATGTTTCTTCCCAGTATTCCAAGGGTAGCGAATAGAGCCTGATCCAGACTGGAGCGTAGCTAAGGTCTTCCTTATCCGGGTCAAATATTTTAACCCATGCTCTGAGATACAGTACTGCCGAGTTGAAGAAATATGGCCCTCCATCTAGGATCCGATTTCGATCTTCTAGACAGTTAAATACCACAGTAAAAAACCCTTTAGGGCCTAGGTGTAGGGATATGTGACCCTTTGGAGCCCATTTTCAATTTATCCAGCTACTGAGTGCTCTTTCCGCTGGCCAAATGCCGATAAACTTGCCGATTAGAGCATGGTCCCTCATGTATTGAATTCTGGCATTGATTCTGTGACTGGGGAACTCCACCGTAGGTATAACGGTGGCCACTGGTTTGCATGTGGTTGATCTAGCCAGGGTCTCTTCCCCCTGTGCCGTTCATCACCTCTGGAATGAGTGTTTTCCGCTAGAATATCGTTATGATCCGCCTCTCACTTTTCAGCTAGGCCTTTCTGTTTTGGACTAGCTTGATTTGGGGGAGGGGCTGAGTCCCCCCCCTTAGAGGGTGATCGATGCCTGACTGTTTGTCAGCTGCTAGCGAGACTGCAAGGATTACCAGCGGACAGAGCCTTGCAGGCTTGCCGTGGCAGGGGTTGCAGAAACCTAAGGACGGCTCGCTGAAACCCTAGTCGCCTTCCGCTCGCTCCAAAGGGATTAATATTATTAACCTCAAGAGATTACTATTTAAAATTCATTATACTTAAATCAAAATAAATTAATTTAAGAATATTAATTGAAAATAAGTTTGGAAATATAATTAATTAATAAAAATTTATTACTAAAAAGTATATTGATTTACATTTTTTTTTAAAGAAGATATCACATATAGTTATTTAATATAATATTATGGTGAAGACATTGTACTAATTTGATTTTTAACATAAAATTTCAGTATTTTCGATTTTAGAAATGACCATGTAAA
>APFE031628642.1:0-44735 GCA_000404065.3 Pinus taeda
TGAAGAAATGTTGTCTTCACATCCATCTATTCTACCTCAAAATCAAAAGCAGCAACAACAGATAAAAGTAATCTAATAGAAGTTACCTTGGCAACAGGAGAAAAAATATCACCAAAAATCAATTCCCGGCACCTGGGAATAACCTTTTGCTACCAACCGAGCTTTGTATTTCTCCACCTTCCCTTCTGCATTTGTCTTCTTCTTGAACACCCATTTGTTGCCAATGGGTTTCCTTCCAGCCAGCAAATCCACCATCCCAAGCCTCATTTTTGTGCAAAGATGCCATTTCATTAACCATTGCCTCTTTCCAGAGTTTGCCATCCTTTGAATCTACTGCTTCCTTCACAGTTTAGGGATCATCATCAGTAATAGATAAAGAAAAATTTGAACAGAAAGCAGATGGACTATACCTTTCTAGCTGCCTTCTTTCTCGAACTGATCTTCTCACACTCAGAGATTGTGGCTCTTTCTATTCTGATTCCTCCTCTACTGTAGAGTCTGATTCTTCCTCCTTAAGCTCAGACTCTATCTTATCAAGTTATTTTGGTTGGAATTCATGTTTAATAACATCTTTTACCTCTCTGAACACCACATCTCAGTTGTACACAACCTTCCATGTGACTGGTTTCTAAAGCTTATAACCCTTTTAAACCATCCTTATACCTAATAAAGATGCACTTTTCAGATTTACTATCCAACTTGGTTCACTTCTCCTTTGGAACATGTACATATGCATCACATCCAAATACCCTCAGATGTGAAAGAGAGGGTTTCTTACCAGTCCATACTTCTTGTGGAGTCTTATCCTCCAACACTGATGAAGGTGACCTATTGACTAGGTAACATGCAGTATCCACCGCCTCGGCCCAGAATTCCTATCCTAACCCAGCACCACTGAGCATGCTTCTTGCCATTTCCATCAATGTCTTATTCATTCTTTCTGCAACTCCATTTTGTTGAGGTGTATATGGAGTAGTCTTCTGCCGTGCTATACCACACTTTTTACAGAATTCTTCAAATTCCTTACTGCAAAACTCTCCACCATTATCTATCCTCAACACCTTTATCTTCTTCTCTATCCGGTTTTCCACCAGAGCCTTAAATTCTTTAAACCTGTCAAAGACTTCAGATTTCTTCTTAAGGAAATATATCCATGTATTCCTTGAGAAGTCATCTATAAAAGATACATAGTACACAGACTTACCCAGTGATGGAACTTTCACAGGTCCAAACACATCACTGTGCACAAGCTCTAATATTTGTTTCGTCCTCTTACCACCAGAGGGGAAACTCACCCGATTTTGTTTCCCATATACACAATTTTCACAGAAATCAAAATCCAGAGAGCTATTACTCATACCTTCTACCATACCTTTACCATGAAGTATTCGAAGGCCCTTCTCTCCAATATGTCCAAGCCTTTGATGCCACAACATGGTCTTCTCTCCAGAGACCACTAGATTTTCTGCTTCACTTTAAGAAAACACGGAATTGTTGCACCCATCAATAATAGTGCTACCTTGCAGCTTGTACAGAGTTCCAATTCGAACACCCCACATCAATACCAGTGCTCCCCGAACCATTTTGCAGGTATCCTTCTCGAACACTATTTTTACACCTGCGCCATCCAACTTGCTTATAGAAATCAGATTTCTGGCTAATGCAGAAATATGCAGAACACCCGGAAGTGTTCTAACCCTTCCACCTTGCAACTTCAACTTTACTTTTCAGCGACCAATGATTCTAGCCTTCCTATCATCCCCTAAGAAGACATCACCACCATCGTATTTCTCATACTCGTAGAACCACTCTCTATGGAGAGTGAAGTGAAAGGATGCAGCTGAGTCAATCAACAATGCCTCATGATCTACATGTGTACTTGAAGAAGCCAAGTACACATCCCCACCTTCATCTAAGGTGGTTTTCGCCTCTACGGAAGGAGCATCATCAGATCCCTTTCCTTTATTAGGAGCTTTAGATTTACAGTCCCTTTTGAAGTGCCCTTCCTTTCTGCATTTCCAACGCACCACCTTTACAGGTTTTCCTGGAGATTTATATCTCCCTCTAGATTTAGATCTCCCACTCGATGACTTATTTTTGTTTCTGTTCTGGGACTGTCCTCATATAGACAAGACATCACCATTCTGGCTCTCAATATTTTTCTATCTCATCTCCTTTGTCAGTAAGGCTGAGACTATTTCATCAAACTGCAAGGCAGTTGCATTGCTACCTATTGCAATAACCAGACTATCCCATGAATCTGGTAGAGAACACAACAAACTAATGCACTTATCTTCATCTGAAATTTTGATATCAACAGATGCTAACTGACTTACCACAATATTAAATGCATTCAGATTCTTTTTCACCAAGTCTTCATCTTTCATCCTCAAGTTATATAGCCTTTTCCACATGAACAATTTATTGACCAGAGACTTAGACTAGTACAAAGTCCCTAACTTGTCCCACAAAGTCTTCACCGTAGCTTCCCCTGGTACATTCAACGATACTAAATCTGAGACACACAATCGTATCGTGCTCTTTTCCTTTTGATCCAACTTCTTCCATTCTTCATCGGACACTCCCGTTGGTTTACTACCTGAATCTACCACGATCCACTGATCTTTATCCACCAATAGATCCTCCATCTTGAGTTTCCACAACTCAAAACTCTGACCATTAAATTTCTCAATCTCTATCTTTCCACTGCTGGCCATATTCTTTTACCACCAAAATCGATCTCATAGATCTCCCACTGAACAGGGTCTACCATAAGCCCGAGCAAAACCCTTCAGCAACAAAGGCATCCCCTTGAAGCCAAAACAGCTCCGATACCAAATGTAGGTTTTAACCCCATATAGAAATTACCTGCATATGAATTCTAAAACACAGAAAATAAACAATGTGAGAGCATAACACATAAAACACATATACACAAATATTTTCCCCTAGATCCCAAAACCGGGACTACCAGCTTGATTTTTCATTATGTTCCTATCAATGTTATAATACATATTTATACATGCTGAAGCATCCAATACCATGTCCTGAGAACCATCGCGTCCAAGACCATGGACCGAAAACCATCGCGTCCAAAAACATGTGCGAAAATCATGCACAAAACCATAGGTGGGTCCACCCAACCTAACATAGGGTCCAAAACCAAAATTTTCCGGGGCACTGCCCTGGATGCCATAAAGTGGGGTTACGAGTACACCTCAAACCCCATGTGACCCTCCCCCTCTAACCCCTGGTTAAGTACATGGGCTAGTCATTGAAAGAATATAAGACAACCCAACAATTTCAAGAGGCTTACTAGTTGATCCTTCCTTCTCAGGGGAATGTGCTCTGGTTTTCTTACCAAATTGACATGATTTGCATATTGTATTTTCTGGAATGTTGATATTAGGAAGATCACGAACAACCTAGAATTTGAATGCTTTCCTTCTTTGTGGGAAGCTTAGATGCCCCAATCTTTTGTGATATAGCCAATGTTCATCATTTTTGCTTAGATAGCATTGTTGTTGTCCTCCCTTGAGTATGTATAAGTTCTTTGGAGTTCTTATGCCTTTGATCACAGTTTCTCCTGTATCAAGCTCACGAACAACACATCCATTTGATCGAAATACTACTTCATTTCCTTGATCACACATTTGACTGACACTCAATAGGTTATTCTTTAGACCATCAACATACATAACATTCCCAACTTTAACCTTTTCCTTTAAGAGAACAGAACCTTCACCTTTTATGACAGGAGGAGTGTCATTTCCAAATGAGACCTTCTTTTCCTTTTCTAAGGCATTGTATGACTGAAGTTTTTCTTTATCACCTATCATGTGTTTCGAGCATCCACTATCAATGTACCATTGATTTTCTTGTCCTTCTGCATACAAGGCTATACCACATCTTTCTGCTTGTGGTTCTTTCTTCCTCCATATTTTGGGACTCAATGAAGTTTTCTTCTTCTGAGATGTTTCCTGAAATTTACTCCTGCATTCAAAATCTTAATGACCGAAGTTGTTACAGATAGAGCATTCTATTTCATTTTCAAGAAGCGAAAAGTTATTGTAGGTCATTTCCATGATCCCTGTCACATTGCTTTGATTTTGTGCTTCTCTCGTCATGATGGTCTTGTAGGCAACACATTGAGCAGCTTTGTGTCCAAAGTTATGACATGAAAAAAAATTTCCATTAAAGAAGTTCATGCGATTATCGAATCTACTGACCTGTTGATTGTAGTTTCCATTGACATTCATTCTTGAAGAAAATTGAGTCTGATTTACCTAAGGTTGGTTGTAACTTCTATTCATCCTTGAAGTAGATTGCACCCAATTTACCTAGTGATCTGCTTTATGCCTTTGTTGACGATTGTCAAACTATTCACTTCTCTTTGTTGCATCAAGATAGCTTTTAGTGGAGGTTGACGGCTTTTGTCCTTGAGATGCTTCTTCAATATATCCAAGACCTGTCTTTATCAGAGGAGAGTGCTGCACTTTGATAATTTCATCTAAAGTTTCCGATCCTTTAGCAAATCTGAGATTGAGATCTTTTGTTTTCTCAATATCTTTTCTTAGACCCGGAATTTCACATTCTTGTTTTTCATTGTGTTTTTCTCTTTCATCAAGTTGGAATGTCAGAGTATCTATAATCATATTCTTTTCTTCTAAACAGATTTTTAGTTTAGAGATTTCTTCATAAAGGTCATCTTCATCTAAAGCATCCAATAAATCATCATCTTCAAAAGCCATAAGAATTCTATAGTCATTACTATTTTCCTCTTCATCACTATTTGATAAACCATCGCTATTGTTTAGAGAATTTTCGGCGAAATCACATAATTTATCGCTATCTTCATGTGTATAGTAGCTCTTCTTACTTACATTATGTTTTCTATTCCATTTTACTGATTCCTTACCTTTATCAAGCTTTTCTTTATGAGGACATTCGGCCGCATAATGACCGACTCTTCCACAAGCAAAACATTTGAAAGGTAATTTACCTCTGAATCTTCTAAAACCATGTTGAAGGTTCCTGACAAAGTTTGCTTCTTCCTCTCCTTCTGAAATATGTCATGATTCATTTAGTTCTTCTCTTCCTGAAGCTTTAAATGTGGCTTCTCTCATATCTGATGGACCTCCTTTTCTCATTTTGAAAGTAGTTAAGATTCTGTGCAGCTGTGTCATAGTAATACTCTGAAGATCCTGCTTTTCTTCTATGGCAGAAACTTTTGATTCAAACTTGGTAGACAAGGATCTTAAAACCTTTTCAACTAAAGTAACTTCTTTTATCTCTTCACCCAAGTTTTTCATGCAATTAACAATGATTCTCATCTATACATAAGAAGTAATTAGCTATACTTTCATCATTGTGCATTTTGAGAGTTTCATATTGAATTCTAAGAGATTGTAGTTTTGCACGTTTTACCTGATTATCTCCTTCATAGCTTAGAACGATCTTGTCCCATATTTCTTTGGCAGTTTTGAGCTGCATAACCTTGACAAATTCTAATTGTGACAGACTCCCCAATAATGTATTGATAACCTTGGCATTGGTTTCATATTGCTTTTTACCAGTCGTATCTATAGGAATTGATGATGGAAATGTATATCCTCCTTCCATGATTTCCCAAACATCTGTTCCAAGAGATTGAAGATAGGTTGTGGTTCTTACCTTCCAATAAACGAATTTTCTCCCATCAAATATTGGTGGTCGAATGGATCTCTCTCTTTCATAGTTACTCATGATGATAGATCTTCCTTCAAGCGATCAAGCTTCTTCTGAAGGACCTTCTCTGATACCAACTATTAGAAATAATACTAAGGGAGGGTGGGGTGAATCAGTATTAGCAAGTCAATAATATTTCATTTCCATACTCATATTCATATACGCTACTTCAATTAATGGAACTTTCATGTATACGCAACTTTTATTAAGGCAACCAGCATATATCCTACAAACTTATGATTCAGTTAAATTTTCATATGTTGACCTTTAATCAGTGTATCATAACCATATAAACAGTAACTAGGTGCAGTAAAACAAAACAGACAATCACACACACATGAACAGAAGATAAGGTGGAAACCCAATGTGGGTGAAAACCACCTGCTGCAATCGTCTCTATCTTCTTTTAATAAGAAACTTCCTTTTACAATTTTTGTACTGGTGTAGTCTTATACCAATACGTAGGCTTCTACCTGCAAAAGGCTACAACCTTCTCTCGTTCTCCAGTTTCTCCTGGAAGGGAGCTACAACCCCCTAGCTCTTGTACTAGTTGATGTGTTTGCTAGTATGTAGGTGCAGGTGTACAGAAGGCTACAACCTTCTATTTTCTTTCAGGGACCACATTTCATAAATTTTCAGACTAGATCCATCAATAACATCATTCAAACATCAGATTTATCTGCATCAACCAATCTCCTTTGCACCAACCAAAACTGAATCAATCAATCACTTCTCAAAATGCTGTAACCAAAATATAGTAACAGTAACTAGAACCCAAGCCAGAAACCAGAACACTGCAACAACAAACAGAAGTAGTTAAAGCATATTTTATGAGGTATACACTACTTCAATGTGTTGAACTTGTGTGCATACGATGTCTGCTCAAGTCGAACCTACGTATATGTTGTTTTGATATGCAAAACCAGCGTGTATACGTGCCTCTGCTAAAGTGAACCAGCATACAGTTCTGTAAATGATGATTTAAACTTTACAACAATTCCAGACATTAGTTATACCCAGATCATCATATTTACAGATTACAACATGCACCAGTTATTCAGATAAAAGATCAAAACCACACAAAGATAATTCTCTTCAAGCCTTAAGATCTTGACTGATCAATAGAACTTATCATTCATCAAGTGCTCAGGTTCATCCTTGATTCAGATCCAGCTATGCACCATAACCCAATAACCTATACTCTAGATCTTGCTCTTCATTAGATATTCAATTCATGAGTACCTTTGCCTAATGATCTTCTCTTCCTTTTATAGTCTTAGGCCTTACACAATAACATGGTCCAAAACCACTTAGAATCAATACTTTGGACCAAATACCTGGGGACAACACTTCGGACAAGATACCTTGGACCAATACCATGGACCAAAACTAAGTTTTCCAACATGTACGCGCCTTTCCTTTCGTGAAAGTGCGTGTGTACGCTATATGCACATTTTGGTCTATGAACCCACGTGTACACGCGGCTTGGTCAATGGGGAACCTACGTATACCTCTCTTCCTTCATTCTGTGACCCTGAATTGTGATCTATCATCTGTGTGAGTTTCCATTAAGGACAACACCTATGTCATAGAGCCAAATCTATATCATAATGCCAACAGAAATATCAACTCGACAACCTCCACTTGATGCTTCTTGGTCACGTATTGATGCCAATATTGGTACTGTGCGATGATGTCCCCAAACTCCTTGATGGTGTATTTCTGATAACAGAATCTTGCCTCCATAGTTTTTGGGTATATGGTCTTGGAACCTTTGTCTAATTCATATTGAAGAATGTGTAGCATGGTTTTGACAATAACAAGACCACCAATGTACTTCTGCATGCTTTGTGCGCTCATCTCGAAGTCATCGTTGGTGGCCTCTCGCATGAGCTGCTCCATGTACCTATCGATCTCTAACCAGACTTGGTTCTTGTGCTTAGCCGCAGTGAGGGAATCAATTGAGGGGATCATTTGTGTTCTCACCATGACATCCAAACTCATATAAAACCGTGCATATGAAGCTTGTCTGTTGTTGACGAACGGGTTGAGCTACTCGTAGTTTTGGATCAACATTTAGGCCTTTTCTTTGTCTAGCTCTCCCTACAACTTCATCAACTTTGGCAAGTAAAGTGGGGCCCCTTGGTACCCCATTGTCCATTCTTACACATGGGCGATGGTAGCATGTACATCCCTGAGAGTTTGGACAAACCTTCTGCACCACTGCTTTAAGCCATGCAAATGGACAATCGCCTTATGCATGTTGACAAATCCATCATAGAGCTTTCACGTGGTAGTCTCAAGTGTTGATACTTTAGCAAGTATCACTTTCCTCATCTCTGTCATTGTGGAACCTACGCTCTTCGCTCTGGATTGTTCTGCCTCTTTCCTGGTCACCTGCAAATTCTTTTCCATATGTTCATTCTCAGCTATAATGTACTTAACATTTGAGCTAGTGGCTCCTAAATAAGCTAAAGTGGCATCGGCCATGGCAACTGGATGCTTTCTGACATCTGACACTATCACCCTTTCCTTCATGAATACAAGTGACGTGTGATCATCCGGGAAATTATTTCTCTATGCTTGTACAATCTTCTTCTGCAACTCTTCAAATGATAGATTGTACACATCCATCATCGAATCATCATCAATGAGAAAAACTCTCCTTCTCGCTCGGGGCTAGTTCTAACACTAGAGGTGGTGGAGACTGAGAGGTGATCTCGGGTGCTCTTGGCATGAGATCAATGTCTTGGTCATGTGGCTCCTACCTTAACTCCATGTTTTTCACTTCAATTAGTTGCTCAATCTATTGAGCAAACTCCCGATCTTACATCTCCTCACCCTCTTCTTCAGCTCTCGATTGTTTTGACTCCTCAAACTATACGAGTGTTTTTTTCTCTATTATCGCGCCTTGACTTTCTCCTTCCTCCTATTTTTTCTTCTTTTCTCTCTCTCCTTCTCAACTCCTTCTCTTCCTTCAACTTCTTCTCTGTTTCCTGCAACTTTTGTTTTGCTTCCTCCAGCCTTTGCTTCTCTTTCTTCCTTCACTCTGCTCTCTTTAGTTGTTTCTCCCTCTTTTCCTCCTCTACCAAAGATGCTTTCTCAGTGATGAGGTCTGCTTTCATCTTGTAGCTTTGCTCAGCCTCTGGGTTCTCGACAACCTTTCTCTTCCCTTTGTCCAGCACTAGTTTTCTTCTTATTGCTATTGCTTTTGTTACTTCCTGCACTGTTGCTGCCGACAAAGCAACTTTCCATGTTGTTTCTATACTGACCAGCGCGTGGAGCTTAGAGTCATTATAATAGTATCTCCAAGGGTCCTCCTTGTTCTAATGAAATGTTACATGGATCCATGGATAGTACACCTTCACGCAGTGGTTCTTGTAAATTCCATGGGGATTATACAGATTATAGTCTTTGGTGTCGAACTGGAATTTCATTATCTCCTTAACTTCGACATCTGAATCCTTCAAGTTCTTAATCTCATACAATCCAATCCACAAAGGAAGGGTGGGCCATGGTGCCTTCTTTTTCATATGCAGTTCTGTTGATAACCCTATGGATATGCGGTATGAGACCTCTTGCATGACCAACTTGTCAGTGGCATACCTTGGTAGAATAGGCAGAGCCTTTTCTCCACCAAACATCCTGATCAAGGTGCTACCAGGTGAGGCATACTCATCTGCAATGTCAAGTATTACCTCCATCGCTTCTTGGGACATGCAAGCTGAATCCTACTCAAAGATCAACTTGTACAATGGGATGATGAAATGGTCAGTCAACCTCTCCATAACTCCTCGGTAGTTTCAGTTAGAAAGCAACTTGCAATAAATGTTGATGGCAGTCTCTTTTAGTGTCCATGTACAAATCATGCCAGGAAACTGATGTTGGGCATAAATTGCATCAAGTAAATGCGTAGACATGTAGAATATTTCTTGCTCATCCTTGCACGTATTCAGAGCGTTAGTCACATGGAATTTCCACTAAAGAGACAACGTATCTGACCAGTTGAATGACCTTCCATCAGTTACCAACTGGTCTAACACAACCACCCAATTTTCAGGAAAGGTCCCTATGCTCTCTTGACCGTATAATCGACATGCAAAGATTATCAAGAACTGGTAAGAATTCCTGAGAGACTTTGTCTTGTAAACATGATTGGGTATCATTTTGAACTTCGATGACTCTTTCACCTAGTGCTTTACAATATCCCTGGTGTCTACAAAGTTGTGGGTGGCATAGAAAAGTGAGTCCATGTGGTTCACCAGCTGAGGTAAATGATACATCTGATGATAGTTCTTCATCCTGAAGGTGACAATCTTTATCCCACTAGAACTGCTCAATGTCATAGTCTTTGGATCTATGTGTGAGACAATCCAGTGGATGATGTCCGCACATGGGAAGGCGGGGTACCTGCATGCAACCTTGTGTAAGCCTGGTTGGTGGATGTTGATGTAAACATGCCGATCCTCTAAGTATTCCTTGAATTCCTCTACAAAAATATCCTTGATTTCCTGCCATGTTAACTTCATGTCCTTCTCAATGAATAATTGAGTGTATGCATAAACTAGTAAATTCACTGACACCTGCAAAATTGCTTCCCCGGTGCTACTCTCGACAGTATCTTTTGATGCATCACTCTTGGAGGCCATGTTACCTATAATTTCTAGAGAGTTTCTCAACAACTATTGTACCTGGAGATAGAGAGGACGCTCATGGCATGCAAATGTTAGCTTGAAACCAAAAGAACATCAAGAATATACCAAGCAACAAACTTGGAAAATGATGGGAGGGATTGCGCAATCTTGCTCACATAGGTGATTGGATTCCAGCTGGAATTGCGCATTGTGCAATCCCAATAGGCAATGGGGAGGTCTTGCTGACTGGAACTGCATAATGTGTAGCTCAGTTTGGGCACAGGCCAAAAGAGACATCGCATTGCACAATCTTAGTGGCCAAGGCTCGAGGTTGTCTCTTGGAATAGCGCAGTGCGTAGTTCGAGCTGGGCTTGGGAAACCTCTGTGCAATTCCAAAAGCCAAGGCCGAAGCATTGAGCTCCAAAAATGCGTAGTGCATAATCAGGAAAACAAGATTCGGGCCAAGGAAGCCTAGATCTGCCCAAGGGGAGTGAGAGATCGAACATATCTGAAGGATAATGTGATACTGGGTGAAAATCTAAGTGAACAAGTGCATGAATCAATCAAACTAAAGGAAAGTGAAGCATGTGGAGAGAGTCGCCGCAACGACGACTGTCAGTGCAAAAACTGGGTGATGCATGCAACAATTGGGAAAAACAATGCAAAACTTAAAACAACACTTCTACAAGCTAAAAAAAGTTAAAATGCCAGTGGTCATTCAACACAACGGGTGAAATAAAACTCTCACAAACTAAACAAACAAAAGCGACAAGAAAAAGAATAAAAGACTAGAAAAGAAAGACTTACATGGAAAAGCAATGACGATCGCACCAATGGTTCCTTGATCTCCTCGGGAATGCCAGGATTCCAAGATCAAATGTGCAAATGAGCTCTGGTTATGCCAATTAAATAGATTTGGTCGATTTAGGGTTTATGATGCGAAGGTCAAAAATCAAGGAAAAAGCGACACTTGGCAACAATTTCCAAAATAACGCAAGTGTCTCCTTTGGGTTGTGAAGAATAGATCCTTATTTTCTAGGGATTCTTTTTTTTTCTTTTTTGATTTTTTTGGGAAAAGCTTCCATACATGACCTGGAGAGATTGCGCAGTTCTAGGAAGAATTGGGCAACTCACTGGCTCATGCACTAAATAGTTTCTGAGGGAGAATTTCTGCGCAATTTTTGGGTTGAGTGTCTTTGAGTTGCCTATCAGGCTCTGTGCATTTTCCCAGTTGAAGATTAGATGTCAACTGGCTCTGCGCAATTTTGGAGTTGAAGGCTCATTGTCATCTTGGACTGCGCAATTCCTGAGAAGAAGGCTAATTGCCCTCAAGGATTACACAGTTCACTAAGGCAAGCCTGGAAGTGGGTTGAATCCAAGTTAAGAGATCGGCTTGTGGATTAGGCAGTAAAGCAAGTAGGAAAATGCAAGCCAAATGCAAAATATTAAGCTCAATCAAAGCACAAGTACCTAGGCTAGTGCAAGATGAGTCGCTGTGATTTAGGAGAGAAGCTCCAAAACAAAGTATATGCAAAATTTTGGAGGGTGATTATAGCCGCTAAAATACTTTGTTAAAATATAAAAATACATTTTTTACTTTAATTTTCTATTTACCAAATAAAAAATTTTAATCTTTCAAGATATTTCATTTTAATCGGGAAAGATATTAATTTTTTATTAAGTTGCTTACACCATATTAAATTGTAATAATTAATTTTAAATCATAGAGAATTGGTAGTTTGTTTAAATAATTTAGATAAAGTTAACGCTTAAACTTTTTGGTTCCCATTATAATAATTTCAAGAGTAGTATGTCAAAGAGCTAACAATAAATAATAAAGATATACCAATACACCATGTCAAATTTAAAATAATTATTTTTTAAATAATGGAGAATTTGGAGTTTGTTTAAATAATTTAGATAAAATTTACGGTTAAACTTTTTGGTTGTCATTATAATATTAAGAATATAGTATGCGGAAGAGTTAACAATAAAGATATACCAATAATTTAAGAATCCAAACATCCGAGCCCCACTATTGACTTTTCTAACCTTCTCAAATGGAAACACACGGTTTGGTCTCTTTGGTTGTCATTATAATATCAAGAATATAATATATAAAAAAGGTTAACAATAAAAATATACCAATAATTTAAGAACCCAAACATCCCAGTCCCATTATTGACTCTTCTCAAAGAAAAAAAACCATATTTACCTATTCAAAATCACAATTCCATGAAATGGGAAAGTGATAATTTAATTCTCTGGAATATTCTAGAAATATCCAGATATTTTTATAACAAAAATATAACCTATATTAACAAAATTAATGAATTTCTTTTACATATTCTAGAAATATTATATGTAAACTATATTACGTATTCAAAATTACAATGTAAAGAAATGGAAAAGTAACTGTATATTCCAAAAATATCAAGAATATGCAATCAGGATAAAATTAGCGCTTGAAATTTATATCTTCTCAAAATTAAATCCTCTCAACGCGGTTGGCAGTGATTCGCAGAGGAAAAGATATGATGAACTTATGTCGGAATTGATAGGTCATTTTTCACAGAATCATAGTCCGAGTCATCGCATGAAATTTATATCTTCTCAAAATTAAATCCTCTCAACGCGCGTGGCAGTGATTCGAAGAGGAAAAGATATGATAAACATATGTCGGAAGTAATAGGTACATTTCTGACATAGGTACATCTTTCACGCTTAGTCTGTGGAGGAGTGATTTAGAAAGTTGTAAAAGTTTCGATTATATTTAAAGAAAATTTGGAAAGATTTTGTTTTTGATGGTGTTGAATTTATTTCCACTATTAAAAACACAATTCAAAGACTATTTCTACAAAAAAAAATTGAATTTTCAATTATCTAATCACGCTGTATTAAAAATTTAGAAGCTCTATAAATAGACATAAGTATTGGAAAAAATAATTATTAAGTAGATGGTAGAGATTTAATTTCCACCAAATATTCTATAATATAAATAGTAGTATACACAATTCAAAGGTTGAAATTTGTTCCAAAGTAAATTAACCCTTTTATAAATTGATTAATTTAAAAAAATATCACATAACAAGTACATATAAATGAGTTAGGTTTTTGGCCATGTGGATATTCCATGAGTATCAACCCATAATATTATAACAAATCTATTATAAATAAAAAATCTTGTTTTATAATTTTTAAAAATATTTATATTTAAAGATATTATTAATTATTTTTATAATTATAATAAAAATAATAATTTAATTAACAATATAATTACTATTAAAATATATATATATGTATAATTATTTAAATTAAGTAATATACGTAAATTTATTTTATTTATTTCTTTTAATTATGTGAGTCTAAAGTATTAGATCTCTATTTCAGGTTATACATTAGAAAATGTATTTGAAAAATATGTTTTGATATTTAAGATAAATAATACATTGATGTTATATAAGAGATAAAGATCTCGTAATTAATTGTTATCAATTAATATTATTAATATATATATATATAATTTTAATTAAACTTTACACTATATTTAGAAGCTTCACCTATAAGTCGAGTAAAATTCATAATCAATCATTTCCCAAGTAATTTCTAGTCGGCAATCAAATAAAGGCTCACGGAAAAGCAATTTTGAAAGGACCTGGTTAGGTGGAAATTGATAATTAAAGATACTAAATCATTTTTGGAAATATCTCGAAATTGACCATTCAGTGCAATGCATCCATACTCTATGGACGAAACTATTACATTTACTTTCTGGAAGCCCCTCTAGGTTTGGAATTTGACGTTTTACAGTCTGTTTTCGCAATGCCGTTTAAGTTTATTATAATTGGTTTGAAATATTTATAGTTTACTTTAATATTTATATATACTTAAAAAATATGATTTTTAGGTTATACTAATATAGTTAATAAATTTTGTTTTAATATTGGACTGGATTGTTTTTGGGTAGAGTTATTTAAATATTTATTTTTAGTTTTTTAATATAAAATTTAAATTTTATATTTAGTTTTATTAATAAATTAGATAAATTTAAAATAAATAATAACTTTAATGGTTCATTAATATTTTATATATATGATTTAATATAAAGTATCCATCTAAATATTAAAAAACAACGAACATTAATTTTTTAAATTTAGTTTTATTAATAAATTTGACTGCTGATTAATCTTATATACATATGATTTAACATAAAACATGTATCTAAATATTAAAAAAACACCGATCATTAAATTTTTATTTGATTAATAAATTGGATTTAAAATTCTAAAACTATTTTTATGGAAGTTAGTAAATCTTCTCTTTACTTTTTTAATTTTAGTAAATGTTTTCGCAAATTATTTGAAAGCGACTCTCTCATTATGTGATTAGACGCATTTAAATTTTATATCTTAGATTTAAAGCTCTCAAAGTCTTTAATCGAAGAATGATTATCCCTTGAAACTTTAATTAATCTAGTAATCATGAAAGAACAGAGAGGGAGAGGGATGTTTGCCACATATTATATGCGTTCACTAAGCGAAGTCTAGATTCATATACAACATGCCGCTTGCACAACTATGGTTTTCCTAATAATACATCACAAACTTCAAGAAGAGTAACATCACACAGTACCTCATCCATGAAGGGCTTGATGTGGTAGGGAAGGCAGCGCTACTGGCTGACGCGGAGATCTCGTCCTTGGTGAAGCCACCCAATGTTGTACGACTGCGGATGTGTTTCAATCGATAGGCCCAGTCGCTTCACGACCTCTATTGAAATGAGGTTCTTTTGGCTCCCGCTGACGATAATGAACTACAACAAAGAACCCTTCACCCACATTTGTGAGTAGAAAAGGCTTCCCCTTCCTTTGGATCTTCAAGTTCATTCTTTTGGATCTTGGTGGTGGCCATAGTAGCACTAGGCTTCGCATTAATGATCTGCTTCCCTCTGTCATTCCCCTTGTTGGGTTCTAACTCAGAGTCAGAACATGCATCTGATTCGGAAGGCTTTAGCTCGGCTACCGGTGACTGCTTGGCCCGACACTCACTTGTGTTGTGAGTGGAGCTCTTATTGAACTCACACCATTTTCATATGTCCTTCTTTGTCTTCGTGGTGTTGTTATTTTCTTATGTCTTTGGCGAGTTGTCATGGGTTGCTCCGCCTTGGCTTTGTCCTTTATTCTGTAGTTTTGGGGAGCATTTCCCTCGCTTTAAATTCACAGATCCGAAGTCTCGCTTCTTCTGTTTACACTTCTGCTCAATCTTGACAGCATATCGATATGTCGTGCCAAGCAAGGAGATGTCCAGGAACTCCATCTTGTCCTAGATGTACCTATGTAGAAAACCATGGTGCTTGAGCAACAAATGTAGTTCAAATCCTTGATACCCAACTTCGTGCGAAGGGTATGAAAAACATTGGTAAACTCCCACATGTCTTGGTCCCTTCCCTGTCACAGCATGGTTCACTTTATGTATTTATCCTAATAGCTACATAAAGGGTAGTACTAGTCCTTGAAGGTGTCCCAGAATGAATTCCAAGTGGATGCAGCTAAAAATAGTGAGGGTGAATGTTCATCCTTCTCATAGTAGGTTTCCCACCAATCCTTGACATGGGGGGCAGCTTTAAGAAGTGTGAAAGTAATATTTTCCCAACTGGAAAAATCATGAACAAGAAAATATCCTTCCAACAGATTTAACCATTTATCTACAATGATCACATCTATCAAACCTTCAAATATGGGGATATCAAAGTTAACTTGTACCTTAAAGGGTGTGGCATTTCCAGAGTGGCTACTGGAAGAAGATGCGTCGCCTTTGGGTAGTTGTTGAAGCATCTGGGAAAAGTTATTTCATCGTGTTCCTCTACCGCTCGAGGGCTTCTTCGAGCAATATTTTGAAAGGATCTCTTTCCCCCTTGTCTTTCTTCTATTCCACAATGGGAGGTCATCGGGATTTGCGAGGCTGGTCATGCAAAGGTTTGACTAGTTCAAACCCTAACTCCTTATATCCCGACCGTGTTAGGGACATGCAAAGAAAAATAGAGAAAGAGCATACCGCTTTGATACCACTAATCCAAACTTAAACAGGGACGCACCAAGTTACAGATATAACCATCAATACAGAGATGCAGAAGAAATAACACTTCATTTCATTAATATCAAATACTAAAATATGCTTACAAAGAGAATGGAAATAAACTAGCTCAGGCAATGGTAGATTATCTTTGAGAAGAGATGTGGCGGTTACATGCCTCTGAACAGTGTTACAATGAGGCTCAAGCGCCTATTTATTGTTGAACAAGAAGGGAAGACCCTAAACAACCAAAACCCTAACCCCGAGAGATGGAACACCAGGAGTTTGTGAGCCCCATTGGGGTTAGTTGGGCGACCAACTTCCCGAGGTCATAACTTGGTCTGTTCGGCACGTATGATACCTTGTTGGAAAGGCCTATTTGAGTACTATAAGATTTGGAGTAGGCCAATGGCCTGCTACGAACCGAAAAAAATGCAGTTAAGGGGGTCAAAACTACTCTAGAAGTTCAAGCCCTGAAAAACTGCTAAAAATAGTAAATGTTGCAATAAACAAGGAAATGGATGAATCCGACTGCAGATCTAGGTGGAATAGATAAGTGGCCACCAATATCTACCTGGATCACACCAAAACAAGATTATGTACATCATGCGACACTTAACATGCTAGAAAACAACAAATGCTAAAGTGCGAACGAAACTTGCGATATGCGAACGAAAGTGAATGAAAGAAAAATCGATAGTCAAGAACATGAAAACAACACTCGCAAAAAAAAAGGTGTGTGAAAGCAAAAGTTTGCAAAACACACTGAAGTAGAAGTTCAAACACAACTAGAAGCGATAAATTTTCGATGTCAATGCGCATTGACTGTTGACATCGATTGGAAATCACAGAGGAATAGTCTTGATGGACTATGTTATGCCTTTTCAAGCTTGCGTAAAAGAATGTGTTCATGAACTTGTTGCAGACTGAGCATATATGAGAAATTACCCTCGACACTTCCAATCTGGGAAGGGAGCTCAAAAGAATCAATAGGACACAAAGTTGAAGAGATCTGCATTCCATCCACAAACAAATGGGAAAACATAAGTAGCCAATAGGAATTTGGTGCATCTTATGAGTGGATACAACTAGAAGCATCTTAAGACCTAGGATAAGAGTCTTATATATATATATATATATATATATATTAATATATATATATATATATATATATATAGAGAGAGAGAGAGAGAGAAGAGAGAGAGAGAGAGAGAGAGAGAGAGAGAGAGATCTAAAACTCATTTTGCTTATTTTCCACCTTCACCTTTGGACATTGTATATGGGGAAACAAGGAGGAGTGAGAGAATATCTTACAGGAGATGTCATGAGGGATGAAAAAATTATAGATAAGAATAGGTAGATCCATATACAAGTATAATAAACAATGTAGAAGTCACAAGAGAAATATAAGGCCAAGCATTATCTGCATATAACATAGAAATTGTTCAAGGTTTGAGATGGAGTATGGCTATTGTTGAACAAGGAGAGGCTATAGGTGCATGGTAAGAAAATCAAGGCTCTATGGTGTGTGATGGGCCTCCAAATTAGATACAATTTAAGGCCCATTTTACCATCCATTAGCAATTTTAACCTCCCTCTTTTCATTTGATTACATTTTTTTGAGCTATAATGTGTTCATTAGGAAGGTTTAGAGATAATTGCATATTATGTGCCAGATATTATTTATTTTTGCAGAATCTTGAGTAAATTTAGAATGGGATAATATAGGGACTTTCTCCCTGCTACAGGATGGACCAATATTGGATAATAAATGAATAGTATATTATGAAATTATTGAATATATTATAAAGCTCGAGTCATTGAGAAAATCTACGAATGTGCTCCCTTTCATTTAATGAAGATTCCTACTATTGGGAACCCTATCCACCTTTTAAGGGATTTTGGAGGGGAAAGTTACATCCTTTCGAGGAGGATGCTTTCCCATAAATTTGTATATGTACCAATTCTAATTTTCCCCTAGGGGAATGTATTTCTTAGCCTTCTTGTGGAGAAAACCTTTTTATTTAGTATCTCTACTTTCATTTCCAGCAGGGATGTACTTGGATTGACCCTACTAATGAAATTTGGTGCCATTTTTAGCTTCTAAATCTTGTTTTAATTCAAAACACTTGAGTATCCTTAGGCTTAGCCATCCCAAGAACCTCATATCTCTATCATACAACTTATTTATCTTCTTTGAATTTTTTTTTTCACTCGCATTTCCTATTCTTTCTTTTCCTATTTTGCACTTAATATTCATGCTTCATTTCTTGTAGTTTAGATTCGTTAAATGATTGGTATAAGTGATTTTGCGGGTCATTTATAAATTTACAAGAGTGATCCATCTTTAGAACACCTTTTCAAATTCACATTCATCATTGAGCTACTTGGATTGATTTACTAGTTCACAATTTTGGAATTTCTGGAAAAATGTTGTACCAAAATAGTAGTAATTTTCTGCTAAATTTTAGCACGTGTTAGTGAAGCTCTTTCGTGTTGATTCCACTTGTATTTATTCTTAATAAAATTCACCCCATAGAATTTTCACTTGATTAGCTTATGCATTTGGGTACTTAGATCAACTTACTAGTTCATTGCTATGAATGTTTTCGTTTTTAGTAGTAATTTTCTGTTGAATTTTAGCATGTGTTAAAAACTCCATTTCAAGTTGATTCCACTTGGATCGAGTCCTAAAAAAATATAATTAATAACAAAATACACCCCATCCTATTTTCACTTGATTAGATTAGAATTTTGGTAGGTTAATTAGTTCACTAATTCCAAAATTTCTCATTTTTAGAGTAGTAATTTTCTATTAATTCTTAGCACATGTTAACAAGGTTATTTTTGAGTAATTCCTCTTGGATTGGAGTCCTAGGAAATGGTACATAATAAAAAAACCTACCCTATGTCATTTTCATTTTATTTTCTTTGGAATTTGGCAAGTTAACTCGAGAAACAACAATCATGTAGCAATCCTGTAGCAGTTGTTTTTTGACATGTTCCTTGCCCAAATTCACCCCAAATTCATGGTAGAAGTAGATTTATAGCCTATGAATGATCTAAGACCACTTTGGTTGATATTATTCTTGGTTAGGTCATCATTTATCTCTTACATTTCTTTCTTCTTCAATGTTGATTTTTGCAATTAGTCTATATTCACTTTCCGGAAAAAGTAGAATATATTTTCTTATTGTTAATTACCTTTTGAAACATAGGATTGGTGGCTTACCTAGCTCTTTGCTCATTTGAATTTATTTGATTGAATTATTTCACTTGCCTCAAAGGGATTCATATTAGGAAGAGGAAGGTGTTGTTGGATGTGTGTTATATTCTTTTAATGACTAGCCCCATGTGCGAAGCAGGGGGTTAGAGGGGAGGTGGTAGTTCCTCCTTCATTGTGTCAGGTGCAGTGGGGGGGTCATAGGGGTGGTGGCATACCCCTTCTACGGGGTCCAGGGTAGTGCCCCGGGATTATTTTTTTTGACCCTATATTAGGTGGGCGGACCTACCAATGGTTTTGTGCATGGGTTTTGCACATGATTTTGGGCATGATGGTTTTCTACCCATGGTATTTTGTAGATCCAGTCAAAGGAACTACAATTATGTTCTAATCCACGGTTAATGGATTGAGGTTTATGAATTCTTCGACATGTATATATATGTATTGTAACATTGAAAGGAATATAATAAAAAATCAATAAGGAAGTCCCAGTTTTCAAATCCAGGGGAAAATATCTATGTATTTATTTTATATTTCACACCATTATATATTTTATGTTTTATAAGAATTCATCTGCAAGTGATTTGTGTACAAGGTTAAAACCTACGTTTTGTATCAAAGTTTTTTCGACTTCAAGGAGACGCCTTTGCTACTGAAGGGTTTTTCTTGGGCCTATGGTATACCCTATTCGATGGGAAATATGCAGGATTGATTCTTGCTGTGAAAGAAGATGGCGAGTAGTGGAAAGATAGAGATCACGAAATTTAATGGTAGGAGTTTTTAGTTGTGGACACTCAAGATGTAGGATCTATTGGTGGATAATGATTAGTCGGTAGATCCGAGTACTAAACCAATGACACTGTCAACAAAAGACTGGGGGAAGTTGGATCAAAAGGAAAGGACCACAATATAGTTGTGTATCACAAATTCAATATTTTTGAATTTGTCAGGGGAAGCTATAGTGAAGTATTTATGGGTCAAGTTAGGGAATTTGTACCAATCTAAGTCTTTGGTGAATAAATTGTTCGTACAAAAAAATTTGTATAACTTGAGGATGAAGAATGGAGACTTGATGAAAGAGCATGTAAATGCCTTTAATACTATGGTAAGTCATTTTTTATCTCTTGATATAGAAATTTCAGCCGAAGATAAGTGCATCAATTTGTTGTGTTCCCTACCAGATTCGTGGGATAGTCTAGTTGTTGCAATAGGTAGCAATAGAATTACCTTGAAGTTTGATTAAATAGTCTCAGCCTTGTTTTTGGAGAAGATGAGGTGGAAAAATATGGAGAGCCAGAATGGAGATTCCTTGTTTGTAGGAGGACGTCCCTAAAACATAAATAAAAATAAGTCCTTGAGTGAGAGATCTAAATCTGTAGGTAGATCTAAATCTCCAGGAAAACTTGTAAAGGTGTGTTGGAAATGCAGAAAGGAAGGGCACTTCAAAAAGGAATGTAAATCTAAAGCTCATGAGAAAGGAAAGGGATCTGATGATGCTCCTTCTACAGGGGTGAAAACCACCTCAGATGAAGGTGGTGATGTATACTTGGCTTATTCTTCAAGTACACATGTAGATCATGAGGCATGGTTGATTAACTCATGTGCATCATTTCACTTCATTCCCTATAGGGAGTGGTCCTATGAATATGAGAAATATGATGGAGGTGATTTCTTCTTAGGGGATGACAGGAAGGCTAGAATCATCAAACGTGGAAAATTCAAGTTGAAGTTGCAAGATGAAAGGATTAGAAGATTTCCAGGTGTTCTATGTATTCCTGCATTGGCCAAAAAATTGATTTCTGTAAGAAAGATGGATGATGCATGTGTAAAAACAATGTTCTAGAAAGATACCTGCAAGATGGTTTGGGGAGCATTGATATTGATTTGGGGAGTTCATATTGGAACTCTATACAAGATTCTGGGTAGTACTTTTATTGATGGGTGCACCATTTCTATGGTTCCTCAAAGTGGAGCAGAAAAT
Organism: Pinus taeda; assembly: GCA_000404065.3. Classification (NCBI taxonomy): domain Eukaryota; kingdom Viridiplantae; phylum Streptophyta; class Pinopsida; order Pinales; family Pinaceae; genus Pinus; species Pinus taeda. Next base: position 21,637 of record APFE031628642.1, read on the forward strand.
CTATTGGCCTCTGGAGAAAAGACCATGCTATGGCATCAAAGGCTTGGACATATTGGAGAGAAGGGCCTTTGAATACTTCATGGTAATGGTATGGTAGAAGGTATGTCTAATTTATCTCTTTATTTTGATTTTTGTGAACATTGTGTATATGGGAAGCAAAATCAAGTGAGTTTCCCCTCTAGTGCTAAGAGGGTGAAAGGGATATTAGAGCTTATGCACAGTGATGTGTTTGGACCTGTGTCGGTTCCATCACTGGGTAATTTTGTGTACTATGTATAATTTATTGATTAATTCGCAAAGAATACATGGATATATTTACTCAGGAAGAAATCCAAAGTCTTTGACAGGTTTAAAGAATTTAAGGCTCTAGTGAAAAACCAGACAAAGAAGAAGATAAGGTGTTGAGGACAAATAATGGTGGAGGGTTCTGCAAGAATGAATTTGAAGAGTTCTGTAAGAAGTGTGGTATAGCATGACATAAGACTACTCCATACACATCTCAGAAAAATGGAGTTGTAGAAAGAATTAACAGGGCGTTGATGGAGAAGGCAAGAAGCATGCTCAGTGGTGTCGGGTTAAGACAATAATTCTGGGTAGAGGTAGTGGAGACTGCATGTTACCTGGTTAATAGATCACCTTCATCAATGTTGGAGGATAAGTCTATACATGAGGTATGGACTAGTAAGAAACCCTCCCTTTCACATATGAGGGTATTTGGCTATGATGCATATGTACATGTTCCAAAGTAGAAAAGAACCAAGTTGGATGGTAAATATGAAAGGCACATCTTTATTATGTATAAGGATGGTTTAAAAGGTTATAAGCTTTGGAACCCATAAAAAAGGAAGGCTATGTACAACCAAGAGGTGGCGTTTAGAGATGTGAAATATGTTATTAAATATGAAGTCCTACCAAAGTAACCTATGAAGATAGAGTTTGAGCTAAAGGAGGAAGTATCAAACTCTACAAGAAAACATGAATCAGGAGATGAAAAGCCACAAACTCTAGTTGTGAGAAGATTAGTTCGAGAAAGAAGGTAGCCATAAAGGTATAGTCCATCTGCTTTCTGTTCAAAATTTTCTTTACCTATTACTTATGATTATCCCAGAACTATCAGGGAAGAAGTAGATTTGGAGGATGGAAAACTTTGGAAAGAGGCCATGGTTGATGTAATGACATCTTTGCACAAAAATGAGGCTTGGGATCTAGTGGATTTTTCAGCTGGAAGGAAACACATTGGAAGAAAATGGATGTTTAAGAAGGAACTAAATGCAGAAGGCAAAGTGGAGAAATACAAAGCTTGGTTGGTAACAAAATGTTATTCCCAGGTGCCAGAAATTGATTTTAGTGATATTTTTTCTCTTGTTGCCAAGGTAGCTTCTATTAGATTACTTTTATCTATTGCCGCTAGTTTTTATTTTGAGGTAGAACAAATGGATGTGAAGACAACATTTCTTCACGAGTACCTAGAAGAAGAGATCTACATGAAGAAAACTAAAGGCTTTGCGGTGAAAAGTAAGAAAGAACTAGTATGAAGGTTAAAAAAGTCTTTTTATGGGTTAAAACAGTCACCAAGGATGTGGTATCAGAAATTTGATATATTTATACAGGGACTTGGCTTCACCAGAAGAAAAGTGGATCACTGTGTGTATTTTAAATTAATTAGTGACCATGTAATTTATTTGGTCTTGTATGTGGATGATATGTTATTGTTTGGAAATGACAAAGAAATTATAGAATATTTGAAGACCCAATTGTCCTTCAAATTCGACATGAAGGATCTTGGTGCTGCAAACTATATTTTGGGCATGGAAATTAAATGATATTGGGAAAATAGGAAGCTCTGGTTAACCTAGAGGAAGTATGTCAACAATACTGCAGAGGTTTAATATGCAGGATAGTAAATCGGTGAAGGTTCCTATTATTGCAAGTGTAAAGTTATCTGTTGAAATGTGTCTCAAGACACAAGAAGAGGAACCTAGGGACATGTCTCATGTTCCATATGTGAGTGTAGTGGGTAGACTGAAGCATGCAATTGTATGTACTAGACCAAACATTACACAATGGTCTTTACTAGGCCGACATTGAACATGCAGTGGGAGCATTGAGTAGGTTTATGTCAAAACCAGGGAAGGAGCATTGGACAACAATGAAGCAGGTTTTCAAGTATTTCCGTGGCACTAGTGATTATGGTCTATGCTACCAAGGAAGACTGGGATTGGATAGATTTTTGGAAATTCATGGCTTGGTTGATGCAGACTGGGCTAGAGATCTAGATCAAGGAAGATATACAAGTGGGTATGTGTTTAACCTATTTGGAGGTGCAATCAGTTGGATGAGAAAGAGATAGTCTCTAGTGGCACATTCAACTACTGAGACAGAATACATGGCAGCCACTCATGCAAGTAAGGAAGAAATTTGGCTATAGATATTGTGTTCAATAATGGGGTTAGTACAATGAGCTATACAAATATACCATGACGTCCAAAGTGGAATTTTCTTGGCAAAGGACCCTGCTTATCATTCAAAGACAAAGCATATTGATATTCAGTATCCCCTTGTGAGGGATATGGTTGAGGAAAAAAAGGTGTTGCTGGTAAAGGTGGATACTTTGAAGAATGTTACAAATGAATTGATGAACTCTGTGAGCACTTGGAATTTTTCTTGGTGTAGAGAAATAATGGGTGTTGTTGGGCTGGACCAATGACTAAGCTCTCCTCTGATCCCATGTGTGGAAAGAAAACAACAAGTGGGATAATTTTGTGTGTCTGTTATATTTTTTCCATGACTAATAGGGAATAGTAGGGGGGTCACACGTGGGGTGAAAACCCCCCTCTATGGGGTAGTACTTTTATTCATGGGTGCACCATTCCTATGGTTCCTCAAAGTGGAGCAGAAAATCTATTGGCCTCTAGAGAAAAGACCATGCTATGGCATCAAAGGCTTGGACATATTGGAGAGAAGGGCCTTTGAATACTTCATGGTAATGGTATGGTAGAAGGTATGTCTAATTTCTCTCTCGATTTTGATTTTTGTGAACATTGTGTATATTGGAAGCAAAATCAGGTGAGTTTCCCCTCTAGTGCTAAGAGGGTGAAAGGGATATTAGAGCTTATGCACAGTGATGTGTTTGGACCTGTGTCGGTTCCATCACTGGGTAATTTTGTGTACTATGTATAATTTATAGATTAATTCGCAAAGAATACATGGATATATTTCCTCAGGAAGAAATCCAAAGTCTTTGACAGGTTTAAAGAATTTCAGGCTCTAGTGAAAACCAAACAAAGAAGAAGATAAAGGTGTTGAGGACAAATAATGGTGGAGAGTTCTGCAAGAATAAATTTGAAGAGCTCTGTAAGAAGTGTGGTATAGCATGACATAAGACTACTCCATACACATCTCAGAAAAATGGAGTTGTAGAAAGAATGAACAAGGCGTTGATGGAGAAGGCAAGAAGCATGCTCAGTGGTGCCAGGTTAAGACAATAATTTTGGGTAGAGGCAGTGGAGACTGCATGTTACCTGGTTAATAGATCACCTTCATCAATGTTGGAGGATAAGTCTCCACATGAGGTATCAACTAGTAAGAAACCCTCTCTTTTACATATGAGGGTATTTGGCTATGATGCATATGTACATGTTCCAAAGTAGAAAAGAACCAAGTTGGATGGTAAATATGAAAGGCACATCTTTATTAGGTATAAGGATGGTTTAAAAGGTTATAAGCTTTGAAACCCATAAACAAGGAAGGCTATGTATAACCAAGATGTGGTGTTTAGAGATGTGAAATGTGTTATTAAATATGAAGTCCTACCAAAGTAACCTATGAAGGTAGAGTTTGAGCTAAAGGAGGAAGTATTAGACTCTACAACAAAACATGAATCAGGAGATGAAGAGCCACAAACTCTAGCTGTGAGAAGATTAGTTTGAGAAAGAAGATAACCATAAAGGTATAGTCCATTTGCTTTCTGTTCAAATTTTTCTTTATCTATTACTTATGATTATCCCAGAACTATCAGGGAAGAAGTAGATTCGGAGGATGGAAAACTTTGGAAAGAGGCCATGGTTGATGAAATGACATCTTTGCACAAAAATGAGGCTTGGGATCTAGTGGAGTTGTCAGCTGGAAGGAAACACATTGGAAGAGAATGGATGTTTAAGAAGAAAATGAATGCAGAAGGCAAAGTGGAGAAATACAAAGCTTGGTTGGTAACAAAAGGTTATTCCCAGGTGCCGGAAATTGATTTTAGTGATATTTTTTTCTCTTGTTGCCAAGGTAGCTTCTATTAGATTACTTTTATCTATTGCTGCTAGTTTTGATTTTGAGGTAGAACAAATGGATGTGAAGACAACATTTCTTCACGAGGACCTAGAAGAAGAGATCTACATGAAGCAAACTGAAGGCTTTGTGGTGAAAAGTAAGAAAGAACTAGTATGAAGGTTAAAAAATTCTTTGTATGGGTTGAATCAGTCACCAAGGATGTGGTATCAAAAATTTGATACATTTATACAGGGACTTGGCTTCACCAGAAGCAAAGTGGATCACTGTGTGTATTTTAAATTAATTAGTGACCATGTACTTTATCTGATCTTGTATGTGGATGATATGTTATTGTTTGGAAATGACAAAGAAATTATCCAATATTTGAAGACCCAATTGTCCTTCAAATTCAACATGAAGGATCTTGGTGCTGCAAACTATATTTTGGGCATGGAAATTAAACGATATTGGGAAAAGAGGAATCTTTGGTTAAACTAGAGGAAGTATGTCGACAATACTGCAGAGGTTTAATATGCAGGATAGTAAATTGGTGAAGGTTCCTATTATTGCAGGTGTAAAGTTATCTGTTGAAATGTGTCTCAAGACACAAGAAGAGTAAGGGACATGTATCATGTTCCATATGCGAGTGTAGTCGATAGACTGAAGCATGCAATTGTCTATACTAGACTAGACATTACGCAATGGTCTGTACTAGGCCGACATTGCACATGCAGTGGGAGTATTGAGTAGGTTTATGTCAAAACCAGGGAAGGAGCATTGGACAACAATGAAGCAGGTTTTCAAGTATTTGCATGGCACTAGTGATTATGGTTTGTGCTACCAAGGAAGACCAGGATTGGATAGATTTTTGGAAATTCATGGCTTGGTTGATGCAGACTGGGCTGGAGATCTAGATCAAGGAAGATATACAAGTGGGTATGTGTTTAACCTATTTGGAGGTGGAGTCAATTGGATGAGCAAGAGATAGTCTCTAGTGGCACATTCAACTGCTGAGGTAGAATACATGGCAGCCACTCATGCAAGTAAGGAAGAAATTTGGTTATAGATATTGTGTTCAATAATGGGGTTAGTACAACGAGCTATACAAATATACCGTGACGTCCAAAGTGGAATTTTCTTGGCAAAGAACCCTGCTTATCATTCAAAGACAAAGTATATTGATATTCAATATCACCTTGTGAGGGATATGGTTGAGGAAAAAAGGTGTCGCTGGTAAAGGTGGATACTTTGAAGAATGTTACAAATGCATTGATGAACTCTATGAGCACTCGGAATTTTTCTTGGTGTAGAGAAATAATGGGTGTTGTTGGGCTGGACCAATGACTAAGATCTCCTCTGACCCCATTTGTGGAAAGAAAACAACAAGTGGGATAATTTTGTGTGTCTGTTATATTTTTTCTATGACTAACCGGGCACAATAGGGGGGTCACACAGGGGGTGACAACCCCCCTCTATGGGGTCTGGGGCAGTGCTCAAGATTTTTTTCTTGGACCCTATATTAGGTGGGCAAACCTACCTATGGTTTTGTGCATGGGTTTTGCACATGGTTTTGGGAATGATGGTTTTCTTCCCATGGTATTTTTTAGATCTGTTCAAGAGAACTATGGTTATGTTCTGATCTAAGGTTAATGGATTAAGGTTTATGAATGCTTTGGCATGCATATATATGTATTGTAACATTGAAAGGAATATAATGAAAAATCAATCTGGTAATCCCAATTTTGGGATCGAGGGGAAAATCTTTGTGTATTTATTTTGTGATTTTGTTTTTCACCATTGTATATTTTTTGTTTTATAAGAATTCATTTGATGGTGATTTTTGTATAGGTTTAAAACATACAGGTGCCTATTGCACATAAAATGTCGATCGCTCTTAAGTTTGTATGAACCTCAGGTTGATAATTTAAGGTGGTAGCCTTAGGAGTTGCAACATTCTTTGTAGCAATACTGGGGCTCATCAGTATGGTCCCTTTGATATACTAGTAAATATGGGTGATAATGCCTATCAACTCAGTTTTCCACCATATATGTACATTTTCTTAGTTGTGAAAGTAGAGAATCTGAAACTTTATGAGCCTTCCATGTCAAATCAGGAATGGGAACAAGTCCTACCTTTTGTGGAAGATTTTGCATTAGATGCTCAGGCATAGTTAAAGAAAGATACAATTTTGTAGAAGAGGTCTATAACTAAAATACATGCATAACATGACCTTTCAAAGATTCGGTTGAAAGGAAAACTTCTGAGAAAATCTAAACAATACACCCGAGAGAAGGTGGAGGGAAATTTTCCTCACTTCATCCAATAGAATCTTTTGGGTATTGAAAGCCTCCCAAAATGGGGATGTGTGATCTATATTGGACCTTTATATAGTTTTTCATCCATGTTGATTCTTTCATGGTGGAAAAAGTGGAGGAATAAAATCACAAGACCATTTTTATCGGTAAGACCTAGTTTGGAAAAATGTGGTCTCAAACCTCCCGGGAGAATTTTGAAGCATCAAATAATGCTTTTTTAGGGGTAGAAATTTGTTTCTTTATCATAAAATTATATTTTCATATTCTCTACATAGAAACCTTTCCAATTCCATAGGAATCGTGTCAATCGGAGTATGTATGTGAAAGTTATGCCACTCAGAAGTTGACATTCTTGTTTTCACTGCCATAATTCGAGACAATTCCATGTCAACCCCAATTATTGATGAAAAATGGACTAGCCACATGATTATGATGAAGAAGTCCCTAAATATTATGTTTCTAGTGTTGGATACTACCAACACACAAGGGATCTCCTTAATATGAGGTCCCAATTAGACCTCACACTGTTTGGTGTAGGAGTCTCATCTGGAATACGACTTGGCTGTCATTTACTTAAATATATGCCTTGCCTTTAGCAGTTAGCATGAGGGAGAAGAAAACATGTGATTTTGAATAAGTAAGAGAGTGTACTTTGTGAATTTTCGATTGCAGATGTATCAAGGTTCTTTCACTGCAAAGGGGAAATAAAGTGGGCTGCAAAGAGAGAAGTAATAGTTTTACCCTAATGGAGACACACACACACATGAGAAAGGCTCATTTAACATCAAGTGAAATGGTTTACATATATGTGATTCTCTTTACAAATATTACAACACATTCCCAATAAGTTAAGTGGCAAAGTTGCCGAAATAGTTCAATGACTTTAGTACATGTGAAAGAAAACATGAACCATAAACATTCAAAGAATAGTCTTGAAAACATCCACAATCCACGCAAGAAAATGTGTTGGTCTACAAGATTAAAGTATTAAGAAAAATTTCCAATATACATAAATACAATGAACATCACTATCTCTAATAGTGCAGCGTTAGAGCCACTACTTGCTTCCAAAAAGTACTAACTCTATCTCTCTAATGCCTTGTGGGAGAAGCCAAGGTCAAAAGTACTTTGCATGAATTATGAATATCCCTTTATAACTTGAGGCATGACCTTCACATCCTCATGAATCTTGACTTTCCAACTCCTAATGAGCTTTGGACTTCTACAACCCTTGGACTTCCAAATGACTTTTGGCATTACATATGACTCTTGGTATTACATTTCTATTGGACTTCCATGGCTCTTTTCTCCATACATGATTCTTGGACTTCCACTTATTTTTATTTACAATGATTAAATCATTACATCATAACTTCCACATGATCATGTGATGAGACATGACCAGTTACTATTATTGATGATTGGGACTTATAGTGATCGATGACATGGACTTTATTCAACGGGGGACACGGCTGCTACTCATGCCTTTCTTCTTTATGCAACTTTTGATCATTGATGTCTTCACCCTCCAAAGGGTATCTAATCTTATGGAGCTTTCAGGGTACTTCGATCATCAAGACTTTAATGTGTTCTCTGTTCTTTGTGGATTCCTTTGTTTGACTTATTTTGCTAATATTCTTCATGTGTTATTGTCATGTTGTTCCTGAAATACTTGTAACTACAATTACTCATGACAAGCAACCATCAACCTAAAAATATCCTATTATAACATGTTCCATGCATATTTTAATGTTCATGCCTTAACAGTGCACTTGGAATGGGCAAGGAGAGCTTCTTGGCGCAAGGGTGCACTTCGAAAGGCTAAAGGGTTGAAGGGAACGGGCTTTAGGGCTTTGGCATGCACTCGTGCGCTTAAGAGAGAGAGGAAATGAATGTAAGGCACGTTGTGCAAGTCTGAAGGATGACTGAAAAGGCTTCCAGCTTCCTAAGTGCACTATTCTCTCAAAGGAGACAAGGAGGGCACATGATACAAAGCTTAAGGCTGAATAGAGAGGCTTCACAGCTTAAGGGTGTACCCATGCAATTAAGAAGGAAAAGGAGGGTGCATGGCACATTGTCGAAGGATGAAGGGTGAAACTTTAGGCCTTCAGGGTGCACTCATGCGCTCAAAGTCCAAGGAGGGCACATGGTGCATTACTAAAGGCTAAAGGGGTGAGCTTTGGGTCTTCAGTGTTCACTCATGCACTCAAGGAGGGCAAACTTCTTCGAGTTGAAGGAGTGCGCTCAAAGGAGGGCTTGCCTTCACAAAGGGCAAAGTTCGGAACAAGGAAGGGGAATGATGCTTGAGAAGTGCATTATGCGCTCTTGGAGGGTGCATGGTGCACTTTTGAACAATGAAGGATTCTTGATCAAGGATTAAGAGTGCATTGATGTGCTTCTTGCCTCAATGGGCTCATTTTGCAACCAAAATTTGTCTAAGTGTGAAGGATTGAAGCAGGGGTGAGTATAATGAATTTAGACATAAAATCGTGTGTGACACTTATCAACTCATAGATAAAACTTAGACAAGATTGAACAGTGATAAATAGACATCAAAATGCCACTTTGCATATGTTCCCCAAGTACAATGGATGAAGTGTGTGTAATTGTGACCAAAAAGTGTCGTTTTACAACAACAAAGTTGTTATTCCTATGAAATGCACTTAATATTTTCTAATGAATGTGAATACACCTAGGGATGGTCAATAATACTTGAAATACATAGATTAACTTGAAATGACACTTGAAGACCAAGGCGACACTAGATACGACGGTAAGGTAGGCTCCAAAATTTGAATGTAGTGAAATTTTGGAGGGTGTTGTAGCAGCGACAACTAATTCTATATTTTAACTCTGGTTAAGAGTTGAGGTATTCAAACCTAACCACTAGTAGGCTATTAGGCTATGTCATAACTGAGCGACTATGAGGAAAAGGGGTTGCATTATTTTGAGTGCATTTGTTCCATTTATGAGCAAAAATAGATGACAGGGATAAGAGATAAAGCACAAAGAGAGGATTTTCGCACTATAGTAGCCATAGGCCACAGGCAATACTTCTTTGTACTCACAATCATTTTTATTCAAAGAAAGCGAGCATAGTGACCTCACCTTCCCGTTGGGTTTTTCACCTAAAAGGGTTTCTCGAGTTATATCATGTGTCAAATGTGTGTGTGAGCTTTTATTTCATTGTTGTCTAGTTTATGCATATTAATTTTCATTCACATGCATATGTTATTAAGAATTATATACATATCTATAAATCTAAAGAGATATAAAACTGTAATAGTGTAGATCTTGGATTTTTTTTAGGTATAATTTTAGAAGATCTGTTGTGATAGAATGTTCGGTGTAATATCCACAATACTTTACTAATCAATCTCACTTAATCTTGTTGGATTTTTTATGGATGAATAAAATTGTAATTCTACTTCTCTAATGGTGGTGGTGCTTTATCTTCATAGAATTCTATGAAAAATACCTTCTTTTAAATCATTGGAAGATTACTAGTTATGTATCTTCTCTTGAATTTTCTTGAGGTTCATAAGGTGTTAGGTGAATATTTTAAGTCTTATAATGGACAAATATAGATATCACCCTAGGTAAACTTATATCCTCTCAAAGTAGTCCTTATTTGACCCCATAAACCCAAGAAATGTATTATGAACTAGTCTCCTCCCATATAGTTAATCTAAAACTAAACAATTTTCCTTCTATTTTTTTCTTTAGGGTGAATCCGAGGGTTGTATTAAAACTTATATTTTGAGTTATAAATAAACCTACATTTTATTTAATCTATAAACAAACCTATATGTTTTAGGAATTGTGCATGTATTTCATAAAAATATTCAACTTATTGTCATAACCTGTATTGGTAACTTTTATCGCAACCTAATTAGGGCTAGATATATTTATATCTTTACTTGTTATATGATTTCTAATTTTTAAAATAAATTCAGTTAGATAAACCTTAGTTTATCTACTATTTTAGCCATAATTTCTAGTTTTTTATAATTTGTTTGAAGGATAAAGTGTGTTGCTATTGTAACTTGTATTATTGTTGTAATTTCATATATATTTTTTTCATGTTTTTGCAATGGCCTTGAGTAATTTTCATATTTGTAGTGTTTGGGGATCAATTTTCTTTGAATAAAAACTTGAATAACCCCCTAAATGAGCTTCAATGTACATAAAAACCTATATTTGGAATTTACTTTGAGTAGCCACCTTATCCTTCACTTGATTGATACATCTCTTTGGTATTGAATTGGGTAGATACTTAAAAGGCCTTATACTTGATTGCATCTTGTCTTAGGTGTCCCAAGTCCTACTAGGAAGACTCCCTTATGTTGGATCCATCCTTCACTAAAACAAGGAAAGTTATTGCCAAGGCAATGGTGCACAGAAGCACTAGATTTCATGACAGTGTTCATGACCTTTATATTTAATTTAATTTTTGATATTAATATCTAGTAAAGGATTAAGTCTCACCATGATATTGCAATGAATAAAATATGTAAAGATCATAAGGGGAAAGTGAAAGTAAAACATACAGGAAAAATAATCGAAAATAAGGAAAATGAAGAATACAGTAATTGGAAGGCATCAACACAATGAGATGAGGAGAAGTTAAGAAGCTCGTGACAAAGGAGGTTTCGTTGCCAATACATGATGATTTGGAGAAGCACTTGATAGGTGTGACGCCATGGTAACTATTAAGTATATGAAACCTTGCAAGCATATCTTGTGAGCTTCAAAGTTGACTACAAGACCTCTTTCCACTAAGTTTGAGATGGCTAGAAGTAATAGGTCTACTAATGTGAGAGGGATAGAAGTAATAGTTAATCAATATGGTGCATGTTAATTTGGGAAATTATCCTTTGATAAGCAATTGATCAAGGTTGAACTTCTCTGAAAGGAAGAGGGATAAGCATCCATTGTCCTCATAAGCCATATGTTTTTTGAGAGAATGTGAAGCTTAAAAGATTTATATGAATTGTCCCACGATTTGGCACGTGAGAGCATTGAAATATAAAATAGTTGTTCATACTATTAGACTTCAAGGTGAAAATCTCGCAAATACTATGTTGTTCAAGAATATTGTGATTCTTTTCAATCTAAAATTTGTAAAAGAAAATTTTAAGATGAGAGTGAGATACCTCTACATTACAAAGTAATTAGATTTTGGTATACTCCATAAAGTTAATGAATTTATCTCTACATGAGAGATACAACTTTGAATAGTAAAACCCACTAATAATGATTTAACCAAAAACACACTCTATTTAACCAAAACCATTTTAAAATAAATAAATTTGTAAAATATGTAAAATTAAAAAGGCTTAAATTGCTTTTAATATATCTTTCATATAATAATCTAAAACAATTAATTTATCAAAAATACTGTGAGTATGATTTGCATGTCTATCCTTATTAAAATATAAAAATAAATTTCTTAATTTCATAAGTCATTTGTCAAACAAACATTTTAATATTTCAAAATATTCGAAAGATATTAGTATTTCTAATTAATCTCCTTACACCATATTAAATTTAGAATAATTATTTATAAATTGTGTTAAATTTAAACTTCTTTAAATAATGAAAATTTTGTAATTTGTTTAAATAATTTGAATAAGATTTAAGATTAAATGTTTTAATTTCCATTGTAATATAAAAAATAATGTTGATAACTTAATAATAAAGATATACTAAAAAAAATTATAACTTAACGAGAGTAAATTTGCAACCAACCAAGACAAGAATACCTCTTGAAATGTACATGTTAGCAAAAATCAAATCGTGTCAACGCAGGTTGTTGTGATTCAGAGAGAGATATGATGAACCTAGGTCGGAAGTAATCAGGACATTTTCACAAAATCAAAGTCCGAGTCAACGCACGTTGTCAATCGGAGGGAAAAAAAAGGAGAATGTGAACATATATTTCTAATATTATATATTATATTTATGGAACATATTAATTTTATAGGGATGATAATAAATAAATAAATATAAATTAAAGTTAATTTATTAGGGTAATATGTGTGTTTATTTTAATAATATTTTATAAATTTAATTAATTAGCGCTAGCATAAATTAATTATTTGGTATATATCAAATAGATACAATCATAATAACTATGAAACACTTATTTCATCATTCATGTAAGTTGTTAAAATTTAAAAAAATTTAAAAATGAGCTAAATTATAGCTTTATTTAAACATGTACCTAAAAACCAAGCATGACTCATTATTCATATGATATTTTTTTTCAATTAATGAATTTAATAAAAATGGAAAAAATTACATAACTACTCTAGAAATAAATCTCAGTCTTTGATTTGTGTATGCTATTGAGAATATTTTAAAATATTCTTTGGGCATTGAATTCCTACTATGAACCTAATAATTATTGATAATTAAATTAAAATTTTGGAAGTCCTACTCTAACATAGACACTCCTATCAAAATAAATAATTATTAGGCCGATAGTAGAGATTTATCTTCCATTGAATATTCTAAAATATTCATAGTAGTATACACAATTCAAAAGTTGAAATTTATTTATAAAGTAGTTATGCCCTTTTAAATAAATTGATTTATCTAAAAAATGGCACATGAACAAGTGTCATATAAAGTGAGTTAATAGGGTTATGGTTTTTTTGGGCATGCCATAAGGCTTTGTATTGTAACAAAACCTATTTATAGATTAAGATGGGGTAAATCTTTATGGTTAAGAATCTTGTTCCATGCATATATGTTTAATTTATATAATAATAATAATAATAATTTATGATTTAATTAATTTTTATGATATTTTTTAATTTTAACACAGTGTATGAAGTATATGCTAATAGATAATTCAATTATTTTCTATTAATATAATTAATATTTAAATATGAATTTTATCTATAATTCAAATTATTCTTTATCTTATTCAAACTTAACACATGCTAACTCGTTATTAATATCCCTCCACAGTTATATATATATATATATATGGCCTGATGCTCCTCACCATTAATCCTACCACTTTCATGCCCCTTGGGTCAATTCCCTCCAAACCTTTGTTTTCCCCCTGTCTGCAACACCCCCATCCCCTCGCCTAAAAGCATGGCCCCTTGGAAAAGCTCTACTCCCTCCCCCAACAGATGCAAAGGCAGGAATAGGGAACGTTGGAATTAGACTAACATGCAATTGAGAATGCGAGTTGAAGCGACAAAAAGGTAGGTTTCCCTCAACTACAACATCTTTGTAACCCAAGAGGCCCGAGAGTGCATCGAGGAGCTAGAGAATCAGGAAAGGGAAATTTGACGTCGAACCAACAACAAGGATATTGATGCTCAATTCGAAAGGGAAAATCTCTACAATCAAACGATAGAGCTCTTGTAGAAGTTAAAAACAATTATGGGCTTGGTTTTGCAAGAGAACAATGAATCTACTAAAAACATGGAAGCCAAGATGGACATGCTCAATGGCAAGTTCACCGTCTACATGGATACATTCCACCACAGGTGCTTCATCACCAAAGATTCTCCACATTATGCACTGCTCAAGAGGAGAATGACAATGATGCAGGCAGGAGGAGATGACACGCCCACCATCAAGCGAGAGACTGGGGGCACTTCAACTAGTCACCCTCCTTCAGCGGATGCCCTTGCTGGTGGTACTCTTGAGAAGTCAATTTTGTTGGAAGAGGACCCCTCGAGATAAATGGTCTGATGAATTCTTATTCCTTTTTGTCTTGTTTTTGTGCCCTCTGGGCCAATCTTTTTTGGTGTTAGACATGATATTTTGGAAAACATGTAATTGATAAAGGCAAAGGGCACCGGGCTCAGCCCGCAATTGGGGTCAATTTTGTTACCATCCTGTTTCTGGGAAAAATAGTGTCTTTTCGATTTGCTAGCCCTCTAGGATTGACAACTATCTTAGAAACAAACAATCAAAGCAATTTGCGATTTCCTCTATGTATAATAGATAAGAGAGAGGCAAAGGAACCAACCTGGATCTTCCGCTTAACTCTTTGCTTGATCTCTCTCCCCCTTGACAGAGCTTGCAACTCCTCTCCGTAATTATCTTGCTTCGAGAGTACCTGTAGAAATGCAGTAACAAAGAATTATCAAAGCATCTCGATCTATTATATCATAATCATTACAGGATCAGAAATATAATAGACATATAATGGCATTCACAAATAACAACATTTACAAATACACAATTGTACGGAGGAAAAATCAAAGAACTTTATTAAATAGAAGGAGAATTACAACCCAGTTGTCTGATCCAGCATCATCCTCCCAGCATCAAAGCCCTCTTCACCTCATGAAAAGCAAGTTCACCCAACAATACAATGCTCCTTCTCAAAGACAAATTACCAACACTTCCTTACAAATTACAAAATTCCAGCCTCTAGATCTCTCAGATGAGGGATCCATTTATAAATGTCTACAAGGGTGTGAGTCATCTATGGGTTTTTGATTAGTGTCATTCCACTTGTTGTTCTTGGTTCCACTTGGAGATTTCTTGGATCTCTTACTCATCCCTAGGCGAATTCAGAGAGGCAAGTGTCATAGGAGAAGTTTCTAGAAGATTCCATGAGCATCCACTTAGCAAATTGTCTCAGACATTTGTCCATTCTCACTCATCACACCCCACAGGAGGCCTCTTCAGTATGCATCGCACCTGGCTGGTGTAGAAGTCAGTATGCATCGCACCCTGACAGTGGAACAGTCAGCATGGTCCAGTTTTGGCCAGTTCTGAGTAGTTTTTCAGGTGGAACTTCTAGGGAATGATGTAATCAGTTGACCATGATCCCTTAGGGTATGAAACAACACTTTTAGGGGTTAAAGAGCCCTATTTTATCGACATATAAGATTGGGGTTGAAGTGCCCAAATATGTCTATAACACATCCATGACCTACCAAGTTCAACATTTGTTTTGTCAACATCCTGGATGATCATAGGATTTCCAAAATCATACAAATTAGGATGAATTATATGTTTTGTAAGGCTGGAAAGCCCAAAAAATCATTTTTTTATCAATAGTCGAGGCTTGAATTTGATCGAACATTCGAGCCTACAAATGATTGTACTCATCAATTTTCTATATTTTAATGCAATTCCTTTTTAATAATAAATATATATATATATATATATATATATAATATATATATATAATATATCACGAGGAAAGCACATCTTCGGTCATGATAAACAAATAATATTAGAAACATTACTAAATGCTACTAAAAATTCTCATGATGATAATAAACTAAGAGAGGGAGGCATTGGTCATGTATACAAGGTAACAGAGGATAAAAAAGCTATCACTAATCATTTCTGCAATCTTAAATTATAATCAATATGCACGCTTCTATAGTCGCACTGATGACAATACAATTGTGAATAGTAAAACACATCAATAAATAGATTTAATTAAAAACACTTTAAAATAAATACATTTGTTAAATTCGTGAAATTAAAAATATAGCATCATTTATTTTTAACATTAAAAAACATAAAAATAAAATTTTAAATTGAAAATATGTAACGCTAAGGGTAACTCTCAAAATTTGCCTTGTTTTATTACAGTAAGAATTAGAATAAAGACTTAATTTATATATATATATATATATATATATATATATATATATATATATAATTATAAAAACTTGTAATTATATTGTTAAAGGAAAGGGTCAACTACAAGTTACAGAAAAAAAATGTAAGAAAATATTTCATACTCAAAAACAGTTAAAGACGGTTGAGGGTTGGTGGTTAGTAGCTCAATCTCTCTCGGTGGAAACAAAACATTCTTGATTGGAAGGAGGCCAAAAGTGGTTTGAGGAACATGAGGTACAAAAAGAATGTTGAAAAGCTTAGACAAGATGTTGTAAAGGTTAATGGTATATTACTCACTATGAGTTCTCCAGTTTGTTGGCCAGTGGAACTCATTGAATGCCTGTGACTGGAGCTGGTTAGGACCAGGTGGTCTGAAGGAAAATATATCCTTTTTTTCTTTTCTTTTTTTATGAGTATGAGATTGGCTCAGGGGGAGCACCATAAGTGAATCTGGTTCTCGTAGGTTGGAAGGACATCCTATTTTCTGGTGGTCTTGTAGCTAACATCCAGGAATTGCAGATAATTATTTACAGACTTGATACTCTTGATAATTATTCAAAAATCCATTTTGTACTGGAAGTAAATACTATCTGAAAAGGGGGTTCAAACCTATGATGTATGCAAACACCAAAAAGCATGCTTTGTTTTATGTGTATGGAAAGAATAGTTTTGAGCACCAAAGAATAGAAAACTATGAACTTTCTATTCATTTAAGCAATAGTGCACGACCCTATGTTGACTGGAAATGCGTATGTGTGTGTGTTGATAGTAGGGATGTGACACCAATTACAGCACAAAAAATTTGTAAGTTCCGACAATATAATAGAAAAACTTCCTGACTTTGTAGGCTCTCTGATTATGCTGAACAAAAATAAGTTGCATAAAAAGGAATGTTTTTATTTATGAACTAGTAGAATTAATATATGTCATCATTGTGAGAAGAGGGAAACTTAATAGTTGGGGGTTACAAGTGAATTGTAAGACCAGGAAGTAGCCATATGGCTCGGTTAGTCCTAGCACTGAGTCGAGGGCCCTGCTACCCGTGGACAGTCCCTTACTTACGACTTCTTAAAATATGAATTGGGGAACCCACATTAAACTATTACATGTAGTGTAAACGATTAAAGAATTTGCAAATAAATTTGTACAAAACAATAATTACAATAATGAAAATCTTATGTGCATTTCAAAATTATAGAACCCAAAATTGATAGCATAACAATGTAAAACTAGAAGTTAACTATTTATATATATACAAATAAAAAATTGACCAGAGACATTGTTGATCCAGTTTAGGTTTTTGTTTCCCAAAATTAATGAAAAACCCTTCTCAACACATAAATCTTTATAATAGCAACCGATATGTTGGCCTTGAAGGTCGAATGTCAAAGAGGCTACAATAATACAAAAAGTTGTGGCCTCAGCCCAACAAATTTTTAAGTTATGTAAATACAAACAATAAACTCTGAGCATCCTAGCATGCCCATATTTGTAACTAAGCCACAAAATCAAAACATGTGCAAGTAACTAGGGTAATATAATAACACCTGGAGTTTTGAGCGAGTGAAAATGACTTTGTAAGTCACTCGCCCTATTCACTATGCACTTCATAACCACTAGCCCCTTACCCAATTCACCTACGAAAAAATGAATACAAATCATGGTTAGGGTTTGAGTAAAATCTATTGTAATAAAATATTATGAGCCAAATTGTATAAGCAAAGAATTCCTTAGCACTAATTAGGGACCGAAGTAAAAACTTACCGAGATACCTTGTTGGAGAGAAGGGGAAAACATTGTGCTTAAGAAGAAGTTGTTAAAGTGAAGGGTGCCATCATTTCCCCTGCATAGGCAGTCACTACTGTTAGTGTAGAGTCAGAAAAAATAATATAAATGAGAAATTACCTGAAATGAGTTTAAGAAATAAAATAACTAGGGCTTACCATGGATTATTTCACTGGGAATGAGTTTTGAGCATACCCCGACACCATTTGGGTAACATACAGCGTAAATGAGCAGGATAGGTAGCCATCAAAATGTAATAGCAATAAGACTGATAAAACTTTAGCAAAGTTGCAAAGGAGGGTTAATAGTCGAGGGTAGTTACCCTATAACTCCCTCCCATCAACCTGAATAGTTGATTGCAATCCCGAGAAGAGGCACCACTGTTGATCGAACAAAAATCCCAAGGCGAAGTTTGCCATGTGGAGGAGGTAAGGGGGTTCTGGATGTTTCAGAGGGTTTGGGAATTGATATCCTATGGGTGAAACTTAGTTAATTGATATTTAATACAGAGCTCCAATAATGCTAGGTGTATATGTAAAACTTATACACCTATATATATATATATATATATATATATATATATGATATAGATATATGACCATTACAAGAAGGCCAAAATCGATTAATAAAACCATTATGTTAAGATTGAAACCGTATGTAAAAGTAGAACTAATACATTATTTTATCATGGTTATAGTATTAATGTCCGTATTCACCACAATAACCTATGTTTCATGTAAAGAAAAAATTGTTATTATGGGGAAACGTTATAGGTGGGATTGGAGCGAGGTTTCCACACTATTGTCCTGACGGGGTGGAGATAATTCATGTTGTGTTTTCATAGAGGGAGAACGCCATGAGGAGAAGAGGTGGACCAAATTTCACACCGCCAACAAGACCTATTGTTAGTTCAGTGCCTTTATGTGAAACTAATCTAGGACTATGGATTCAGCTAGAGAATGAATCTCGAAACACAACGAAAACATTGATGGAAACTGTACAATGACTTAGGGCTGAAATGGAAACCCTCCTCACTGAAAATGAGAATTTGGCATGTGAAAAAGATTGAATCATGAAAATCTTGACAGACATGAAAAATCACAGGAATTCTAAGCCCAGATTGGACAATGACAGCTAGGCAAAGTCTCCTAGGAGAAGAGAAGACAATATACTAGAAGGAAGTCAAACCAAAGAGTCGGAAGGAAATCAAAATACACAGGAAAGGGACTTTGGAGACACTTCTGGCAGTGAAGGGCCTAAGAAAGCAAAGAAACGAAAAGTTGAATTGCAAGGCGAGTTCAAGAAAATAAATCCCTCAAGTTATGATGGTGAAGTTGAGGAGATAGTGGAATCTTGGCTGATAAATATAACAAAGTATTTCCAAATTTATCAGTATGATGAAAATTTAAAGGCTAGATTAGCCATTTATCAACTACAGGGGAAGTAAACCCTATGGTGGGAAGAGATAAAAGTGGTGCATGGCATCGATGAACATTTGGTTACTTGGGAAATGTTTTAGAAGCATTTTAAGAATAAATATTTTACCGAGCGGTTCTGCGATGACAAGGCTACAGAATTCCATGATCTAAGACTAGGCTAGATGACTATGGATGAGTATGTGGCAAATTTAACCTCTTTATTATGATATGTACCGTATATACATGAGGAAAAAGCCAAATTCCAAAGGTTCATTAGCAGCCCACTAATGCATATGAAGGAATAACTAGAGTTTGACAACTCCAAACTATGGATGATGCCATGAGAAAAGCATGAATTTGTTATCATCAGATGTAGAAAAAGGATAATAGTAAAAATTGGATGGGCAATAAAGTATAGAGAAATATGAAAAACAATAGAAATAATAAGACTACTAATTTCAAGAATACTTTTAAAGGACAAGAAGGAAAAACTGTAGAGAAAAATCAACAAAAAAACTGACTGCAGAATGAGTCGGAAAAAGTGGAGAAATCCACTAAATTTGAAGGTAATCAAACACAAAAACCACCCCTATAGTGCTAGGGTTGTGGAGGACCGCATTACATTAAGAACTATCCCTACCATGGGAGAATAGAATCAATAACCAACATTCAGGAAGCTTCAACAGCGAGTGAAGTGGCAAAAAGCATACCAAGAATCAATTTGACACTAGAGGATCGTCAAGAAAAATATCAACCCATCACGATTGAAAGTGAAGTTAAGATGTTTAAACATACCGTTTCTATTTGATAGACCCCAACAATAGCTTAATTTATGTAAGTCCCAAGGTGGTAGAACTGTGTCAATTACAAACCCATAAATTTAAAAACCCTTGGCTAGTTCAACTAGACACATGAGCGAAGAGGAAGGTGGTGGCCAAAATAGAAAATCGTTTGGTTGAGTTAGCAAATCAACCCATAAGAGTAAACCTGAATGTCTAGACCCTAGGGTCTTACGATGTTTTAATTGGAATTGACTAGCTGGAAGCTCACCGGTCTCTAGTAATTTTAAATTAAAAGATAGTTATTTACTTGAATGAATCAGGTGTTAGATGTGAGATTCAAGGAATTAAGAGGCATGTATAGTTGAGGCTGATTACTGCCTCATAATTAGGAAAGTGTTTGTGAAATGGTTGTCATATTTATGCGGTACAAGTGGGTTACACTAATTCTAAGGAAAAAATTGATGAATTGGAAAATATGCGAGTTGTTCAAGAGTTTGCAGATGTGTTTCTTGAGGAGATACCCAGGCTGCCATCGAAAGAGATTTAGATTTTACTATCGAGTTAGTTCTAGGGTTTTCCCCAGTGTCTAGAGAACCTTACAGGACGAGTATACCAGAGCTCATAGAGATGAAGATTCTGTAACAAAAATTGTTGGATAAGAAATATATATGCCCCAGTGTATCACCTTGGGGAGCTTTAGTACTTTTTTCTAAAACTAAGGATGGAACACTACGGTTTTGCATCGACTATTGACAACTAAATAAATTGACTGTTAAAAATAATTTTCACTACAAAGAATTGATGATTTGTTCGACCAGGTCAAGCGTGCAACAATATTCTTGAAAAATTATTTAAGGTCGGGGTACCATCAGATTAGAATAAAAGAACAAGATAATGCAAGACCGTGTTCAACACTCGCTATGGACATTACGAGTTTGAAGTTTTTCCATTTACACCGACTAATGCCCCGACTACATTTATGTGTCTTATGAACGGGATATTTCACCCTTATATTGACGAATTTGTACTAATTTTTATTGATGACATTTTGATTTATTCTAAAAGTATGGAGGAACATGAGGAACATCTGTGAATTGTGTTGCAAACCCTGCGAGAACATCAACTATATGCAAAATACAACAAATGTGAATATTATAAAGAGAAGGTACAATATCTGGGACATGTCATCACACAAGAAGGTATAGCAGTGGACCCAAAAAACATTAAGACAATATTGGAGTGGCTTGTTCCCAAGAATGTGGCAGATATTCTTTCTTTCATGGGATTAAATGGGTATTACCATCGCTTTATAGAAGGATTTTCCAAAGTGGCTTACCCTCTGACATCTCTGTAGAAAAAAGGGAACTGTTTAAGGGGACCAAGGAGTGTCAACAGAGCTTCAATCAACTACGACACTTATTGACTATGGCACCAATTTTGAGGATAACATGCCCAAATAAATAAGTTTTGGTCTATATAGATGCATGCCAAGCAGAAGTAGCGGGTGTACTCATGCAGAAAGGTTGAGTAGTGGCATATGAATCATGGAAATTAAAGGAACGTGAAAAATGCTACTTAACCTATGACTTGGAACTTACGGCAGTAGTTCATGCTTTGAAGGTTTGGAAACATTATTTTCTAGGGAAGAAGTTTACTATCACAACATATCATAATAGCCTAACCAACTTCTTTCATCAACCAAACTTGAATTCCTGTCAAGCATGATGTACCGCTTTTCAAGTGAATTCGATTTTGACATTAGACATATGAAAGGTAAGGAAAATCGGGTGGATGATGCTCTAAGAAGAAGATTGAATTGTATTTATGAAATCTCCTTTAGTAAAATAAAATTTGATTTCTCAAATTAGATTAAAGATGTTGCTTTAAAGGATCCTAAATATCATTTCCTGTGGCAGCAAGAGAAACATCAAGACATCTTTGAAAGGAAATTAGGTTATGATATTAATAATTAAAATATATTAAAATATCAAAATCGTATTTATGTACAAAATCATAAAGTTGTCAAGTGATTTATTTTGGATGAATACCACATGAATCCATTTGTTGCGCAGTCGGGTTACCAAAAAAGTATTACCACTTTAAGAAAAGACTATTTTTAGTCGGGTATGAAGACAGAAACAACTCATTACTTGGCACAATGTTTGGAGTGCCAACAAGTGAAAGTATAACATCAACATCTAGCAGGCCTACTTCACACTATTGTCATCCCTGAATGGAAATGGGGAGTCGTGACATTAGACTTTATTACTAGACTACCAAAGTCATGAAGTCAGAATAACTCCATAACGGTGGTAGTAGATAATCTGAGCAAAGATACTCACTTTATATGAGTCTAATCAACCTATAGTGATGTAAAAATCACGGACATCTTCATGAAACAATTTTTCAGACTACATGGGATACCCAAAATGGTTATTTCAGCTTGGGATGTAAAGTTCACTTCTTCCTTTTGGAAGACCCTTTCACTGACTTGGGCACTCAAGTGCAATTCAGTACCGCCTACTACTCGCAGATAGAGGGATAGAATGAGGGATTAAACCAAGTGTTGGAGGATATGCTTACGATGTATGTGATGTAACAAGCCATGAAGTGGGAAGAGTATCTACACTTGGTGCAATTTGCGTATAATAATTGTTATCACACATCATTAACAATGAGCCCATTCAAAGTGTTGTATGGGAGGAAGTGTAGAATACTTGTCAATAGTTTGGAGGATAAGTTCATATTAGGGCCTGATATGCTCAAGGAGATGGAAGCTACAGTGAAATTTTTTTGATTGAACTTAAAGGTTGCTCACGATCATCAAAAAAATTATGTTGATCAACGAAGATGCTATCGGTAGTTCCAAGTAGGATACCATGTTTATGTACGGGTGAAACCCGAGTGAATTAACTTGAGA
>APFE031628651.1:0-18301 GCA_000404065.3 Pinus taeda
ATATAATGAAAAATCAAGCTGGTAGTCTCGGTTTTGAGATCCAGTGGGAAATCTCTGTGTATATGTGTTTTATGTGTTATGCTCTCGCATTTTTATTTCTCCTGTGATTTAGAATTCGTATGCAGGTAATTTCTTTACGGGGTTAAAACCTACATAAAGATTATAAGGAGATAAAGATACAGGCCTAGTTGAAGAATTCCATGATATCTGTGCATAATCACCAGAGTGGACAGGCAATTTTGGTGGTTGTTTGATTTCTTGTTATTACTTGGCCAACAAAATTGGACAACTGCCTTTGAAAATATTTTCACTTGTTTTGAGATTGTAGCTGAAAGAGTCTTTTTAGAAGACCCCCGCTTATTCACTAATCTGTTGTCTTCAACTGAGATGGACGCTAGATTAGCAGCTGCAGATGCAGCAATATCACCTAGAACATAATAATTGATGTATGCATTTGGCTTGAAGCTTGCTTTATAAACCAACCTGTTAGTACCCAAATCCATCTTCACAGCTGCTTTGCCAATGTCATCAGTTTGCTTATGGACAACACACACATTCAATATACTCCCATCCTCTTGAACACCTGTCCTATCACTGATTTCCTCTTTTGCTTGTTGCTGCCCGGGTATGGGACTGCTCTTAAGAAAATCCATCTGCATAACAGTGCTATCAGTGTCAAGATCAATCTGTTGTTTCTAAAGCATTCCCACATTCTTGTGAATTCACACCCACTGAGCTGCTTGGAACAACTCCTGTAGCCTCTTGAGAAGATCTGATCTTAGTTTCTTTGAAATTACTAGGATCAATTACCAACAATTCATTTTTTCTGTCATAATGTGTCATGTCTGAAACATGTAAACCCTCATGATCATGAATACTACAATCCTTTTCTGGTTTTCTTTCAGAGCTCACACTTAGAAGACCTGATGCACTAGCATCTTCAACCAGATGCTCAGAGATAGACAGACATGACAAGTCTATTGGGCTTTTGCCAGAAGTAATATCTGTCCTTTGCAGGAAAACTGAATCTTGTTTGCCTTCTGCAACACCCCAGTACTGTAGTATTGAGTTTTTAATGTCATCATAAAAAGGACCTGATAATTCTAATGTCTCCATGACTTTTGTCAAATCCCTTTTGTTGTAATACCTGTATGTGGCAGTTGGATTTGATGCAGAGTCAGACACCAGTAGGTAGCCACAAATGCCAAAGAAGACACGCCCATATGGATCAATACCAAATATCTCAGCCCCATTCAATGACTTCGATGCTCTAGATCCCAGGGCATCAATTTTCTCTACAGCACACTCTGGACAATACCATTCCCCTTCAGGTAAATGAGCTTTGGAAAGTCCAACATATCGAAAATGATATGCTGAAGGGCAACCATCACAAAAAATCAAATTCCAATCCATTCCACGTAGGCAACATTCATCACTATTGAAATCCTCGACATCATCCATCCCAGGACTCATAAACTCAGTCTGTCCATTCTTAGAGCAACTGTGCTTGTTATGTGAGATTGAACTATCTGAATGAAAATTTGTCTTCTTGAGTGTCACTTGTCTTAAATTGGACCTCCTCTGCCCATCTGCTTTGGTACAAGAAACCCTCTTTCTTTTCGAATAGCATGGATTTCTAGCAATCAATCCAGTTGCACTAGAAGAGAAGTTCATTTTTGTATCTCCATCTGTATCTTTATTTTCCTCAGCAAGGGCTGCATATTGTGTCTATTGAAGCTTAAAAAAGAGTGCTCCTTTTAGTGTCAAATTTGAGGATCAAACTCTTCATTTATTGGATCAAACCTTTCACCTCCGTGTTTTTTAAACACATCTGAAAGATGCTTTTTAGTCATCGCCACCCAAAACACAGTTTGGTATTGAGAGAATAATTGCTGCAAACTTGGAGAAGATTCCCAATACCAACAACCATATACAACATGCAAATCCTGCTTGGCGTGATGCACAGCGAGAAAGAGAGATAACTCCATTGTTCTGGGCATATGTAGTTACAGGTGTCATTGTTCCCAGTGCTGCTAGGAAAGTATTTAATCCATCGGCTAATATTGCACCTTTAATTGATTTCTCAAAGCTAGGCCCGAATGGTTCTAGGTGACTAGCTTCTACTGTTGCTGTCAGGAAAAAAAGAAGTGGCAAAACTGCTGGAGCATAGAATTTAAGAGGAAACACATGCACCCAAACGAAGCACACGTGACATCCACAACTAAATCTGAATTATCAATACTAGCAGGCCTCTTTTGGCAAAGTAGAAATAGTAGACAAATGCTCATATGACTTTGGATGGTGCACAGTGGTGTCCTTGAGGTGATGTAAGAGGACATGCTTGAGAAATGTTTAATAGTGCCGGGTCCATGGTCCTCAAGAATACATGTAATGACTTTTGTGCCTGAGGATTTTGTGCCCTCTTTGCCACAGTAGCAAATTTCAAATATGGAACATTGCTGCAAGCAAAGCATGACATATTTGGCCTGTAAATCTGTCGATCACGAAAGGTGAATACCTGCTATGAGCAGGAGGCTAACAGAGAAACAATGGAAAACCATTAACATCCCAAAAACTAACCCTAGAAGATGAAACGCCAAATTGTGGGCCCCATTTTGGGTAAGTTGGTACATCAACCTCCCGGGGTCATAACTTTGGCACCTGATCTTTGTTTGATGCATACAATAGCTCGTTAGAAAGATCTATCCAAACACTACAACTTTGGGAAGAGAAACATCATTCGATGGGCCGATGTTGCTCCCAAATTTCCCAAAAAAAGTCATTTACGGCCTTAAAACGGATCTGAAAGTTCAGGACCCAAAAAACTGCTAAAAATAGTAAATTGTGCTACAATTACGAAAACTGAAATACTGAAAGAGACAATTGTGGGGGTCCAAATGGGATAGGTGGATGGCCACCAAAATCCACTTGGATCGTAGCTAGCATGGAGATCTTACTGCAAAGATCCCTTATCTCCACCTACACCACTACTACTTTAGCCACGCTCTGTGTGCCTACCTACTTCACTTGTTCGACCAGCTATTCTATGGCTAGTCCTTTGCTGCCCTACTTGATCTTTGGTAGTGTAAGCTGCAGGGTCACCAACTTTTCCTGTAGTTGGTTTTTGAATTGGTAGGCTTCTTCCAACCAACGATCCAAATGTGCCTTAAGGACTGCCTCTCTTTCTGCACTGCTTCCACTTGTGTAAGGAGTTGCTTCCCCTCCTACAACTTGGTGTGGCATTGTGCTATAATCACTGAGCGTGTCATCGCTTGCACTTCATCGTACTGCTACTGAAGCTCGCGGGCCTATATTTTTAATATTTGTAGGTTGGGATATTCCTACAAGGTCATTACTAGTTCCATGGCCTGCTCAAACAATGTTGTGCGGTCCACAACCGCAGCATCCACAATGGCTATTGCATCTGTAACAACAGCTTCGTATTTTTCCCTAAATTTTGGGGGGTAGAACGTTGTGAGTTGAGCTCCAATTCTGTGATTTTCATGTTAAGCTTGAACTAAACTCGGGCCACTTGTACCTTAGCATCGCAGGTACCTGCTGCAAGTTTCCATATCTTGGCTTCAAGTGGCGCCTACTTAGGTATGTGCAACTCCGGTACTTTCCTACAGGCCTCTACAACCACATCCTCCAGTTGAGGACTTTGTGCCTGGATCGTCCCTTTTGACTTTAGGGCCTCCATCTTTTTGGCAAATATTTTCTCATTTTTCATCTGATATTCACTTATTAGGTTGAAAGCGCGTTGCTCTCATGATCGTAACTCTTTTATCACACCTGTCTGCAACATTAGAAGATATACGTTGGGGAGCACTGGGAGGTTGAGGCCGATGTTCTTTGGAGTACTCACGATGACCTTATCATCGGCTGATTCCATACTCAAGAACCCTTCTGATAGTGCAACTGCTTAGAGATCCACTGACCTGACCATCTCAGCAGCCTCAATGGTCCCTTGTGCTAGATTCGTTTGTGCGGCACTTACCATTCCTGTGGCCACCTAGATCTTGCTGGTCTAGATCTGTAGTTCGCGTAGATTCTTCTGAAGAGTCCCTAGCGACTGCAGGTGATTTTTTTCGAACTGCTGCAATATTTCCGTTGTGGTGTCATGCACTTTATCTCTGATCTTGTCGAGATCACCTTATGTGAGCATAATGGGATCAAGCAGTGGCTTTGTCTCCTTTTACTTCTTCCAAATCCCTTCCTTCTATCATTCCCTATATCTCTTCACTTCGAATGGGGTTCTTTGTCCTTCATCATTGTCACCGCCCTGCTTCGACCGTTCTTCTTCCTCGGTCTAGGGCAAAGGGAATTTACCACTTCGCTTGGAGTCATGATGTTCGTATTTAGGCTATTTTTTTGTAGCATGCTCCTTTTCCAGTTGGGCCTTCTCCTTGGCTTCCTTCCTTCGCTTCTTAGCTAACTGTTGGACGGCCTACTTTGCTACCTCCTTCTTCTTCTTATACACGGAACTCCCAACACCTTTGCTCGTACCCACTGCCAGATTGAATGGAGAGTGCCAATTTGCTGGCCAGTGCTTGATGACTTCCTGGATGTCATTATCCATGGCAAGATAGGACAGATCAAACCACTTCTGCTACGGATCCTTCTGCACCTTGATAAACACTCGGTGAAAAACTGCCTTGAACTCTAAGTACTCTGACAACGGATCATACACAGTTCGGCACTATTGTGGATGCTGGTTGATGGCCATGCGAATGCTCGCCTCTGTCAGAACCCATAAATATTTTGTCTCCATGACCGCGTGGAGTCCTTCATGACCCACAAGTAAGAAAACTGCGCAGCCTCCGGTAATCCTTTCTCCAAGGGAGGAAATTGTCTCTCCTCCAGAAGCTCCCAAGAAACTAGCACAATGGAGAGTAGAAACCACGCATAATGGAAGGTCTTGTTCTCATCCTGAGCCTCGCGACAATTCACAAGGAACTCGCTGTAGAGGTATCGCAACCAATTAAACTACACATCCTCTCTGCATTGTGCTGATAATGAGATTACAGGCGTCGGAACCTTGTCCGCGCGGAATTTCCTCATGACTTTAGTGGCTAAGATCTGCATGGCTAATTGTACTACAAGGTCATTGTTGGATGTGATGGAGTACCTGCACGACTTCTTAACTAGGTCAAAGTTCTTCTTCGGCTTTTCTGCCAAGTTGCGCTCACTGCTTTTTTTGAAAAAATCTTTGGTTAGATTCAAGCCGGAATGTGGTAGGGGCGTGGGGCGTGATTCGATGGATCAGCATGTCCGTGATGGGGATAGGCGCGCTCAGCCATAAACACCCATCATATACCAGATTCAACAATTTCTTTATGCAGGTGATATTGATGTTGGAGCAGTGATAGTGGGGCACCCACAACAGGTTCAGGAACCCTGATTGATTAACTTCATGAATCCACTACACTGGCTCCAACATAGTGACACTAGATTCTTTAAAAATATACCCCCTTCATGTAGTTCTCCATTGTGAGGTGGGGTAACCTCTCATAGTCCGCCAAATCCCAGCTTTCCATTTTTAAATGGGGAATCCGCGCCAGGCGCGGGCTGTCAAAGGTGATTATTTCTTGTAGCAAGGATGTATTAATGAGGAATTTTGCCGCGTTTGGGTCCTTAGTGACCTTCAACTTTACCTTGTGCAGAGGGATATAATTCGGCAACTTGGAGATGGGCAGCATGCCCTCAGCATCTATATCCTCTGCACCCTCTTTGGCCTCTAAATCTACGACCTTCTCCTTATCCTTTGCTAGCGGCTTATCTTTCTTATGGGCATGGGTAGCAGAGTGCTTTATTGGCAACTCGTGCACTAGCATCGACCACTTTTGCTTGTCTTTCTTTGGCTTGGGGTTTTCATGCACTGGTGCAGGCTTCGGCTTAGGTGACCTCGGCATCATAAGCACAAGAGTCAGAGCCTCCATGGTTATAACTTCTGGAGTCGCTCCTTCGAAGGCAACAGTTCCTTTGGTGCTTTCAGGCTCACCTCGTCTGGACATAGCACTAAGAATAAACTGTTGGGTATCCTTAGGTAAAGTATCAAACACAAAGCTTGCGACCAAATTTGTGAAAACTGAGGATTCATAAACGATGGAAAACGCATCTAAAAACTTATAAGGATGCAAAGTGTTTCCTCTTGAATGGCCACACATAATTTATAGGTGAATTTGAATTCAAATATGGTCATTCACTCCAAAATCTATCCATAAATGTCGATTTGGTGGCAGATCTTCAAATATTTCAGCCTTAAATGTCATCCCCCCTGCTCTTAACCGTCTCATGGCTGTCAAATCATGAATAGTGACTGTAAAAGTCATTTTCTCGTTGTGTTGCATGGTATCTCCCCTCATAGCACAGCGCCCTTCGGGCACCTTCTGATACTGTGACATCACCCTCTGTCGCATAGTTCCACCAACCAAGTAGTGTATTTTATAGTCCCACGCTCCCTTGCTGCTGCCTGGAGCGCTAAGGTTGTCCTTCCATCATGTAGCCATTGAGTCGAATCTCCTATGTTTAGCTTCAACCAATTTCCATTGACGCTTCCTGGAAATGGTTCTCCATTCGATTTTGTGAGCTCAACTACGCCACCATCTGTAATTTCTTTGACAGCATATGGCCCCAGCCAGTGCATTTGAAACTTTCCTGGAAACTTAGTGAAATTTCTATCATATAATGAAACCAAGTCATTTACCTTGAAGGTAAGCAGTTTGATGTGCCGATCATACCAATATTTTTCATGTTCCTTCTGAACTTGTTGATGGAGCCCAGCGAAAAACCTATCTTCTTCGAGCTCCATTATCTATGTGAGCCGTTCTTCTAAGGTTTCGTGGTCCGCCATTCTTGCGAAAGCTACTATGCGTAGACTAGGCATGGTAAATTCCAAAGGAATTGGAGCCTCTACACCATAAACCAATCGGAAAGGTGTTTGGCCGGTTAGGTTTTTGCCAGTAGTCGTGTATGCCCATAATACCATTGGTATGTGCATGTCCCAATCATTTTTTTGCACGTTGCAAATATTTTTCAATGCATTTTCCAATATCTTATTGAAAGCCTCGACTATTCCATTGGCCTAAGGATGATATGTTGTAGTTTTCTCGTGGTAAACATGGAACTCTTTTGTCAGTGTGTTGATCGTTTCATTGAGAAAATGTGTACTGCAGTCACTCATCAATACTTTTGGGTAACCGAACCTAGTCAACACATATTCAAACAAAAACTTTGATGTTGTTGCCCCTATAGAGTCCTTCACAGGATGTGCCTCTGGCCATCTGCTTAGATATTCAGTCGTGGTGATGATATACCGCACACCTGTTTTCTTGCCTGGGGGTTGAATCCGTCCTACAAAATCAATTGCCCATTTCTCAAATGGCTGTAATGACACCTGCGGATTCAGAGGTATCTAACCCCTTCATGATGGTCTGCCTATTATTTGGCATGCATCGCATGCCCTACGATATGCTTTAGAACATTTATGCAGTGTTGACCACAATAACCGAGCACACAAAACCTTCTACGATGTTGCTTTTCCTACATAATTCCCTCCTACAGCTCCTCCATGAGCCTCCATGAGGATGTTGTTTCTTTCAAAATATGGTACATACCATTGGGGTATCTCATCTGATCCCATTTTATACAAATGTTTGATAATTACTGAGAAATCAACCGCAAATACTACCAATTCTTTCTTCTACTGAATGGGGCAGCCTTCTAGAGATGTTCCTGTGGTCAAAAAATGGATAATATCTACAAATTGGTTGTCTGCTACATGCACCATAAAGAGTTGCACGTCAAGCATCCCTTCCTCCAAATTAGTAGGCTCCTCTCCGTTATCAATGCACAACAAATGGTCAGGTCCTGCATTCAACCTTCCTACTTTCACAATTACCTCAAAATCATATTCTTGGAATAAAAATATCCAAATGCGTATTCCCCCCCCCCACAACACAGGCTTATTGACTTGATACTTCAATGCAAAATGGTCTGTGTACATCTTGAAATGTCCGCCCAATAGATAGTGTCTGAATTTTTGGAGCACATACACCATAGCCAATCCTTCATGCTCTGTTGTCGAATAATTATTTTTAGCCTTTGAAAACTTTTTGCTCCAAATTCTATAGTATGATCCATCTCCCTTTCACCATCCTATGTTAATACTGCTCCCAACACAATACACGAGGCATCAACGTGCACATGGAATTCCTTCTTCCAATCTGGGAAGACCAATATCGTTGCGGTGACCATTTTTTCCTTCAAGACACCTAGACCACAATCACATTCTTCATCCCAATAGGATGTAGCGTCCTTCATTAGCAACTTCCCCATGGGTGCGGTAATCTGAGCATAAGCCTTGTTGAACTTCCAATAATTCACAGTATGGCCCATCATTGTGCGTAGCTGTTTGACACCCCTTGGGGCTTCCAAATTGATTATTACCACAATTTTGGCATGGTCCACCATGATTCCTTTCTTGCATACCACATGACCCAGCAAAATCCCAAAGGGGACATAAAGCAAGCACTTCTTCAGGTTCATTGTGATCTGATACCTTCGGCACATATCGAACATTAAGCACAGACTGGCTACATGGCGCTTTACTAGCCCAAACACGCTCATTCCATCCTGATGGTTGTTTTACTTCTGTCTTCTGGTGCGATCTTGATCGAAGGGTATCTAGAGAACCCACCAGTAAATGAGTAGGCTTCCTATCCTCCCACACTGTCGAATACCTCATCAGTAAACCGTGTCAGGGAAGGATCATGAACGTGGGCATTGTTAAGCTTTCTTAGATCTAGACAAATCATTATCTCTCCCTTCTGCTTCTTTTCTTGAACTACCATTGAGCTCACCCAATCATATTCCTCCACTGGTTCAATAATACTCACCTCGAGCATCTTGTCCAACTCCAAGAGGACCTTTTACTTCTATTTGGGATTAAGGCGATATGGCCTCTGCTTAACGGGTTTCGCGTCTGGTTTCAAAGATATTTTCATCACTCCCAAATCGACTATGATGCCTTTCAAGTCCAAAAATTTGGTAGGAAAAAGGCCTTGTCACTCGTGGAGTAAATCAACAACTTTATCCACTATGGCATCATCCCAATAGTCTTCGATCTTCACGAATTTAGGCTCTGCTTCAGTACCAATGTTTACATGCCTAGTCTTTAGCAGTGTGGTGATATCCAGGTTGTCTATCTGCAGACCTTCAACCTCGCGGTGGCCTTCTGCTTCTGGGATATTGATATTCCTTGGCTCCTCATTCTGTGCTTCGGCAGTCATATTATAGCATTCCAGCGCATGGCGCAGTTGGGTGCTCCAATCTGGGTGAACCAATTCCAAAGGATCCTACGAGATTAAGAAGATCGTTTCCTTAACCTCTTGCAGCGCCTCATCAATACTTTTGAACATGTCTTCAAAGTTGAATGTCCTCATGAACCCTTCTCTTAAGACATCCCACTCCAAGGTGCCGTGGCAGAGCTTCATTTCCAAATACAAATTCATAGGGATTATGTCCAGAGTGTGACAGAATAAATACACCCATTCTGGTTGTGGTTGTGTTCCATACACCTTAGTCCATTTGGCCAAATGATCGCGTGGATAATTCCTCCCATCATAATTCTCAGTTACCCATAATTTAGGATGACCAAATTGCATTCTCATCATCCTTATGTAATCACGGCGCTCATTAAAGTTGTTTTTCTGCGTACCCCACCACCGAGTGGACGTAGCACACAATGCCCAGTCCAACGTTGGAAAGTGGTAACCCTCTGGAACTTCTCTTTCAAAAGCATCCAAAAATTTATCTACATCAGTTAAACCATTGTAATAAGGTAAATTTCTTACCTCTGACGACACACAATGCAGTGATTTGGTCATCATGTTGTAGCGCAGTGTGGATACTTCGTGCAACCTGTTTTGTTAATGTGCCAACTCTTCGTCTAAATGCGAGGTATAGGGACTTTTGCGGTCCCATGCAATTCATCCATCAGCTTTCGTATTAACCTAATCTTGGTCTCGCGCTATTATTTTATAGATCTGATACAAATCATCATCACTCTACTCATAGTCGCAGACCGTTTTAGTATAGTGCGGTCCTTCTGCAGGGTCCAATGGTACTACAATGCAGAGTGATTTCCTTTCAAACGACATTGTCATCTTCTTCAAATTGATTACCCCATTCATGTCGATAGCCCAATCAATTCCTAGGAGCGCAGAGTATGGATTTCTATCTTCAACAATAACTATTACTTCAAAATCAGCCATCATGCTCGCACCTTTTATATCTACAATAACTCTCTGCAATCGTCCCACAGGGATAATCATTTGCTGGTTCGCCATCCTCAGTTGAATCGGAGACCACTGTAGCACAGGTCTCTCCATTATTTCCTAGGTTTTTTAGGCAATACATTCGCGCCACACCCCAAATCCAAAATAACATGGTCCATCTCATAGTCTCCTGTTTGTGAGGTAAGCCTCATCTTGCACCCTGTTCTTACCTTATGCTTACCGATCTTTCTGACTACGTGAGGTACATCAGAAGTATTATCCTTACCAGCACATTTGTTTATCAACTCTTATAGCCCTTTCATAGCCTTTCTATCACACAATAGTTTCATACAAGTCTCCAAGAAGGTGGTAAGAACAGAGGGGTCAACCTCTACAGGTAGTTGGTCCTGACTTCCTAAGGTAGGGGCCTCAGCGAAGATTTTCTTTGCTTCCATGAATGTTTCCTTCACACGCTCTAGATCAAACCCAACCTCCTTATCTGGAGCCTTGCAGACCCATCCACCTACTTCAAGCTCATTTCCGTTATCATTGCTAGTCGCGATCCCACTTCGCAATATGATATTCACATTTGAGTCCTCTTCGCGAGGCTCGACCCTCATCATCTGTAAGTTATGGGTAGGATGGTGAGGTTGCACCTTCTTCTCCTGCATCATGGCCATCAGCACAGAACATTCTTCGATTGTGTGTTCAAACTGACTGCAGTATTGACATGATGGGCGTGTTTGATTCGTACACTCATGCACGTAGTGTCTTGGCATTCCGCAATTGTAACAAGTGACCTACCTCTGACCCCTACCACATCCTCCTCCTCCTCGTCTTCTCTGCACCCATGATATCCTCTGTGGGTTCCCCTAGCACCCTAATTTAGAGGCTGATTTTCTACTTGCATTTGATACATAGGCGTCCTCTCCATCATTAATTCATAGCTTCAACAGTGGCGTGCATCGTGGCCCACCGATTTGTAAAAATCGCAAAACAAAGCTTTTGCAACTCTGCATGAATCTTTTGAACTCCCAAAGAAGCATCTTGGATAGGTGTCTCATGCAATCTCATCATGATTTCTAGGGCTTTCACCTGAGTTCCTATCTCTTGTTGTGATAAAGTAATCCTTAAGTGGGGTGGGAGCGTAGCCATAAACCAATCCTGGTGCTGACTATCTATGAGATTCATATTAGCTTCACGAATCTCGCACTTGAATCTTTGATCTAGCTCCCATGGCATTTCATCGGGTCTCATCATGATTTCCTTAAATCCAATTACTGACTGTGAGGCAGATTTAGGTTTACTCAATTCCTTGTTCAAAGTGATCTGAGTATATGCCAATGACGCCAACGGATTATCAATGCAATACTTAACATACCATGTCAGTGTGTGGTCCTATAGATTGGTGACTAACTGCATCTTCTTTATATTATCATCTATAATTTGTTGTGTTGTCCACATAGCCTTCACAACAAACCAAAGCTGATCCAGATCCTCGCTTCCTAAGCCTTTGAAAACTAGAAACTTCATCATATTTGACATGTCGACCAGCGACAGTGGTGGTGGCACTGTGGGTGGGGGTATATGTTGTGGAGGTGAAGGTGGATGTGGTGTGGATGGATGAGGTATTTGTGGAAAACCCTTCCTTATCAACTGGACAGTGCTTTGCAGTGAAGCCTGTGTTGCTCCCTCGTTGTCACTTGAAGGAGGTTCAATCAATGGACTATATCCGAGACTTGTTTTTCCTTGATTTCTAAAGCTTCGTCCACTTCACGTAGACCAAAACTTCAAGGTAATTTCATAACCCAATTTTCACACAAGAGTATCTTAATCCAAGTATTCAAATATCTCAAATACTTACCTCACGGTCCCTTGAAGAAGTGTCGCTCTGCTTCACTATAATTGACTGAGGTATCAACCTGTAACAAATCCTTTGATGACTCGATCAAGACAATGATCAACTATGTCCGTGTTCTTATATTCAGAAGCTTCAAACCTCTGCACGAGCTCCAGGGTCCACACTATCGGACCTTCAAGCCTACACCTTCCTTGGTTGTCTACCAATTTAGTGATCCACTCATATAGTTTGATCGGGAAGGTGCAGAAGAAGATTTCATGTATTTCTATGTATAAATATATGTCCAACCATTGTTATTTTGTGAGGCATGGATTCTTGTTTTATTGCACCATGAATTCGTGGATCTTTCTATCTAACCACTTCTCAATTTCCTTCTTGGTCGGATTCTAGTGATGTGACATCACACATCTCTTTATGCAGATTCCAGTCTCGACAACGAAACCATTTGTTGGATTAGGGGGTTCTGACCCAGGTTCAAAGTTAGTTGTGCCAAACAAATCCCTACACTACTAGCCCTTTTGGCATCAATCCACGGTGGGTAGACTGAAGTCTCACGCGAAGCAGTATGGGGGGATATTGGAACCAAGTTTCTGCACCCAGAGATTAATGTGATGTCCTACTGGCCGCGTAGATCTACCTTCCCGGAAACCTCTATGCTCCTGCAACCTATTGCTGTAACTTCCTTCAATCAGCCTCTAGACCTCTGCGACAGCCTACGATTGGCTTTTGTAGGCCCTGAACAGGTCAATTAGCTACTTATGCGCACTTTAGATTACCCTTAGATTGGCAGTTACTCGTAATCACCTAAGTGTGCGATAACATTAACGGAAAGCATTATGATGCTCGCATAATCAATTAACATTAATTGCGTTGAGATAACAATACAGATTAAGTAAAGTGGCATATCAATACATCATTATTTTATAAAACCATCATTCATCACAATATATAATGCATTCATACATAACATAAGGAAATGGACTAAACACAGGAATTTTCATAACAATCTTCTTTATTGATATTCAACAAAGGTTTACAGACTCAAAACTTTCTTGTGCACTCAGTTGTAGGGGTTCGTGCACTTAGCTACAGACACTACCCTAGGCCTCTGCGCACTCAGCTGCAAAGTCTTTCCCTCCACTAAGACTTCTACCTCTATGCTAGAATTCTTCGATCGTACCCATAGACTTCTTCTTACTTGCCTTATACTCTCTAAGACACACCTATTTATACAATCCCATGGTCCATGGACCATGGGTAGATCTTCAAAAGCCAACTCCAGTTATATAAAAGAAGGGTAAAACCCTTTTTGACTCTTAACTAGCTACGCACTCCACGACCATAATTTGTGGATACTTTACATCTTTTTACATCAAAACTTGGGATTTTTCCCCAAAAATGACCCAGGTGGCCCCATCCCCACAATTCTGATGGCAAAGTTATGGTGGAGAAGATTGATGGCCCAAGTGTTACTATATTTGTTGGCTGGTATCCAAGTCAGCCTATTTTGACTTATGCTGATGTGGGTGATGTGGAAATAGCTTAGTGAAGTGTTGCAAAGGTGAAAAGGGATTCCTGAGGTCTTTCTAATGACAATCAAGCTATGGAAGAAGTTTGGAAAAATTATGGGTTGGTTTGATTGCGTTTATTCCATCTCGTGCCACAATTGTAGGGATGTAAGCTTGTGGGAGCGACTAAGAGGCTCTAGTCGTTGGGAAGCTTGCCTATGCATGTGACTGAAGTGTTCTAGTTGAGATCAACTAGTGTTTTTCATGTGATTGCGACTTAAAGCTATACTTTATTTGAATTCCTCATGCATCTCAAATAATTTTGGTATTATGGTGATGTTCTTGATCGAAACATTTTAATATATGGTCGAAAAAGGTAAGGGAACTTCTAGAAGATGGTTAAAATTGAAAACATCCATAATTTAGTGGAGAGAGTGGATTGACCAAGTCAAGGAGTTGGATTGAGAAAATTCAGATGCTTGAAAAAAATTGTTCAGTGCTCCATAGCCTGTAGCATTTACTGAGTTAATCATCATAGAAAAATGATAAATAGACGAAGGATTTGAGTCTATTTGTTCAGTTTTATTGAGAGTCTGAGAGCATTCCATTGTGAGGGAACTGAGTAAGTATAGTTTGCAACAATTTCTCACTTAGTTTTGCAGTGTTTTTCAAAGTTATGTATGAAAAATTCAGAGAATGATTTGAGGACAAATTCAGAGATTTTGTTTTGCAGGTGACAGTGTTTAGAGATGAGAAGAATTTGAAGCTTAGGGTGTGTTAGAGAGAAAATATTGTTGTGAGTAGAAGAGAATAAGTAACCACCTCTGGTCAGGGTTTTGGATTTGGATTTTTTGTGGCAGAATGATGATGTTGTTGGGTTGCCCATGTGGAGAAGATTGAGAACCCAATTTGAAAATATATGAAATGTGGTTCGCATGGAGGAAGTGAAGGTGTGGAGGCTTCAGAGTAGACAGTGATTCATTATATTCAATAGTACGAACATGTTTCCCCATCCAATCAGTTTTGTATAGTCCAAGATGTGTTGGGCGAGAGTTGTTGGTCATGGGTGCTTCCAACGGATATATTTCCGTAGATATGTGAGAGAAAATATTCCTAATTGATAGGTGCCAACATATAATAATATAATCAAAGTCTTCTAACTTATGGGTGTAAACTAATCCATGTAAAATATTGTTCATCATATTAATAGAAAAATTGAGCAGCGGAACAACAACAGGGTGGTTTTCTCTTGAAAGGTTTTCCACAAGAAATACTTTTGTCTTCATGTGTGCTTATTTGTGTTGATGATTTCCATGGTTATTATGCTTTGAGTTTATTGTTGCTTTCATATTGAGTTAAGATAATGTTGATAATGTGCATGGGTATTTTATATTGTGGTAAAAAGGTTTAAAATTGATATAAAGGCCATCACTATTGATTCACCCCCTCTCTTAACAGTGATCTAGTTTCCAACAATTGGTATTAGATTTGGTGCTCTTCAGTGAATCTTAATAGCTTGGAGAGTAAATCGTGGATCATGGAAAGAAGCAAGAGGAGGATGTATCAAAAGACAAAGGGTTTGAAAAGGAAAATATTAAGTCCATTGTAAATGAAGTGGAAAATTCTGAAATCTCAACTGAAAAAGTTGTGACACGAGGTAATATGTTGAAATAATTTTTTAATTATAATTCTAATAATTATATTGAGTTTGATAGTGATGGCGAGGAGGATATTTCTCTCATTAAGGTTGAATATGAATAAAAAATTATTATAATCAAGGAATTAGTTGTTGAAGTGGATAGACTAACATCTACATGTAAAGATCATAAAATACTTTTGCAAATTTCCAATGATAAAGAAAATGGGCTAATAGAAGAAATAAATGGATTGAAAATTCAACTTGAGGAGAAAAAGAAGATTGAGGAAGAAATGAGAAAGAACTATAGATAAAAGGAGGAGGAATTTTAGAGATTGGAAGCATAAGTGGTTTCACTAAGGAGAGATTTAGAGGATAAAATCACTTACTTATCTATGAAGCCATATTTCAACATGCATAAAGGTGAAATTAGTTTAATTGTTGCTACACATATAACCGTTGATCGCAGTAGAAAAAGTAGCAAGAAGGAGAGCCATCAATAGAATAAGCAATAAAAGGAGGAACTTAAGGAAGAAAAACCAAAGGTGATGTCAAGGAAATCACGTAGAAGATCATTTTCACCTTTAGGTGATGTGAGATGCTGCCAAAAAATAAGATATATTGTAGCAAGTTGTAGATCCATGCAACAAGATAAGCAGTGGTATAGAAGGTCCTATCAAGAAAACAAGAAAGCAAGACAACCCACTTCTTGGAGTTCATCCAAAATCAGGTATAATGGTCTTTTTTATGGTTATTACTACTCATGCAATGATTTTGGCCACAAGGATAATGAATTGAGGTTGCATGCAATGAGGAGTAAAAGGAAGATCAAGAGATTTGAATATTTTCCTCTATTTCTTGGTCATATTAAATGCTACATATGTGATAATATTGCTCATATGGCCAAGGATAGAAATACTCCAAGACAATTAAGGCCAGCTAATCAAAGAATGAAGAATATGCAAAATAGGCCAAAGAAGAGGACAATTGGACATTTGTATGCAAGAGATCAGACACTGAAATTTTGGTGGAACTAGGAGCAGCAAGGATCGACAAGAAGAAACTGGGGCTGGCATGGCCTCAAGGGGAGCTATGGTGCATCTTGGTTTGCAAGTAGAATCAATGATGGTTTTTCTGTAGCTAGTGAAGTATATGTGAATATATCTGCTTGTTGAGAAGTTGTTTTGATCTATGCAAGTAGAGTTTAGATGATGCTTATCTTTTCATGGTGGATATTTTTTTTCTAATGATGTTGTGTTTTCCAAAGATGTTGTGATCAAATTATGATGGAGGCTTTGTGATGTAAGCTTGTGCATGAATATCTCAAGGAGGGAATTTTGATAAAATGTGATAGCACATGTTCAGGGGGGAACATAATATGCTTCCAATATTTCAATGGTTTTAATGACATCATGTTTCCTTGGAGGAGTTTAGCTATGCATTCCATGCTATGTGCTTATTTGAGATGAGGTTGTTGGAGGATCTTTCATTTTGGTTGTGCATGGATAATATGCTAAATATATTAGTTGACATGTAGTTGGCTTGTATCATGCATTTCGGGTTGATGATTTCATGCATGTGTTGGTGCCATGGATATTAGTATGATGATGGTACATGATACTCATATATATGAGGATGTTTTTCTGATATGATATTTTTTTTGTTACTAGATCATTACATCCTATTGGTGCTACTATTTCAGTTATATTGTAGAGATTCATGCTACATATGATGATTATTTTTGTTATTATGTTTTTCCATAGAGGACTGATATATTGGGCGGATTAGTATGCTATATTTATGATTCATGATGTTTATATATGTTGTTGTTTGATGATGCTACAGGTACATACTATTGTTGGAACACTGTGTATTATTATTTGTTGTTGATTATTACTGTTGAGATCTTGAATTATGGTTGGTGATTTGGAGAGACTGTCACATGTCTTCATATGATATGCATTGTTATTACCTTATTGTCATATAAGGCACATATTTTTTATCATTTATGTCATGTACTTATTTATTTCATGCATAGAGGTGAGCCACAATGTTTTTCCATTGTAGTGAGTGTATATTTCATCCATGCATTCTGATGCTTCATCACTTGAAGTCATTTTATCAAAGATATATCTTATTGATAAAAGCCTTGTATTATGCTCTTGAAATCATGGATTCCTATTATAAATCACTTGGTATTGGTAATATATTCATGAGCCATGATTGGCATATGTTTCATAGTGAGTCATGAGAGTTGGTTCAACCATATATGAGCATTTGTTATCATTTTATAATCATGTGTCACTTGTGTGGCCATGTAATGGGCTTATAAATCCGTGTACTCTATTGCATATCATTGGGTCATATTCATTGGTCCATGTGGAGTAGCCTCTTGCATGTGCCAAGGAGGAATTGGTAGTGATATACATTTCAGTACACAATATGCCATGGATATGCTTTCATTCAATGGAGTATGGATGGTCACGATGTTATGACCTTGTCTGTTATAGCTCCAAATCTCACCAGTATGGTTTGTGATGCTTCAGCCATGGCCTAGGGCAACCCCTCCTTCCAGACCTGGTCATATATCTAAAAAACAGTGTTTTATTCCCTGTACGCGACATTGCCTTGAGTTAAACGCGTGTATACGCGGGTTCATATATACCCAACCCGCGTATATGTATTAAAACACTTAAAAAGATATAAAACTCCTTATTTTCGGGCGGAGATTGCGGGTTTTACCTACTGATCACCTATTAGTGCCTGTGGCCTCAACTGTTCTCAACCAATTCCTAACTAAAAAACTACTTTGGAATTGGTATAAAAAGACACCAAAGGGAAGGCCTAAGGGAGGAGAGAAGAGAGAGAAAAGGTTATTATACTGAGATTTTTCCCCTGACCAGGTCTGAAGACCCTTGTGCCTTCTGCACTTCCCCCATTTGTACAGGAACCCTTGTTTCCTTGTGATTTGATGTTCATCCCTTAGTTATGGCATCATGGAGTGAGTCTTGGAAGGAGA
>APFE031628654.1:0-15578 GCA_000404065.3 Pinus taeda
GTAATTCCAACCAATGCATTACAAGATATGGTTGGATTCATTTCTTCTTTCTCTAGGGTTTGTACCTAGTGTATATCCTCTTCTTTTGGTGTTTGTTGTTCCTTTTCTTCCTCCTCTTCACAATCTATGTAAAATAATTTCTTCTCAGCACACTTATGACCTTTAGTGTATTTGCTATCACAACTATAACAAGCCCTTTTGCTTTTTTTTCTTCCAATTGTTGGGGTGTCAACCTTGTAGGTTGTGGATGGTTGGGGGAAACAACACTTCCATCCTAATAGTTGTGAGTGGTAGGCTTCCTTGTTGCCATAATTTTGCTTTCCATTTTTCTTGCAAACCTAAATGCCTTCTCCAATGAGTCGGGTTCCGAAAGGTGAACCTTATGTTGGATGTTATCCCTTAAAGTCCCTATGAACATATCAATCCTATGCTCCTCTGGAATATTTTTTACCCTTATATTCAATTTTTGGAAGTCCTCAATGTGCTCCCTCATTTAACCCTTTTGTTTGAGGTTTATCAATTGGCTAAAAAAAGTGTTGTTTTTCGTATCCTCATAATGTGTTGTCATTGTTTCCGTAAAAATTTCCCAAGTCACAATTTGTTTACAAGAGCAAAGCCATTGATACCATACAAACTAGTTTGGTTCCAAATATAAAGTTGCAATGCGTACCTTTTGCGTGTTTTGCACATTATGGAGATCAAAAAATTGCTCCATTTGTAGTATCCATGTTATGGGATCTTTTCCATCAAACTTCCTCATATCGATCTTTGGAACATGGTGGATCTTTGTTCCAATGTTAGAGTCTATGAAATCATGATTAACATTTATTTTTTTCTCATCATGAGTTTCCTCTACAACATTTTCGCCATTAAGAAGCCTTTCTTGTAGCAACTTTGTCAAACCTTCCTTCAATCCTTCAATGTCTTTCTTCAAATATTCCATGTTGTCATTCTTCAAATCATGATTAACATTCCTTTTGTTCTCATTATGAGTTTCCTCTCCTACCTTTTTTCCATTAGGAAGCCTTTCTAGTAACAATGTTTTCATACCATCCATCTTAGCTTCCATGCCGTCCATCTTAGCTTCCATGTCGTCCATCTTAGCTTCCATGCTATCCATCTTAGTTTCCACACAATTTATCTTAGCTTCCACGCCATTTATCTTAGATTCCACGCCATTTATCTTAGCTTCTGTTAGCTTTTGTGAGAGTGATATTTGTTGCACTTGGTCTCGTAATTTTGATATATCATGTAGCATTTCTTCCTCTTCTTCATGAGTCATGCTAGAGCTTTCAGGTTGCTTACTAGATGTTTCCATTTTCTTTCTTCAAGGCATCAATTACTGATACTAATGCTTCACTATTCCCTTTGAATTCCTTTACTAATTTTCAAACCAAGCTTATGCAAATATTTAAAAAAAATACACACCTTTTTTCACTTTGTAGGCACTCGATATTGAAGTTGATGTATCTCTATAATTTCGGATCTTCTAGTTCTGAAATTGCAACCTGCAGTAGCCCTTTGTTTCCTCTTTCCAATGCCACCAGTCTGATCAAATTTAGATTCTCCAAGAAAGATCTATGCACAATCTCCCAAGATGACCTGATTATAAACCTTTTTAGAAGAGCGAACTTGTATGAAGTGCCACGTGTCACTGTTTTGACCTTCAAGGTCTAAAAAATATCCAGAGGAAACTACAGTCCATCCTCTTTCTATAACTTCTTACGAAATCTTAATCTTATGCTCAAAACAAAAGTTATAATGATTTTCCCAAGGTCACCTATTTGGAATGTAATTCAGGAGTATGCAAAAAGATCAACTTCCTCAAATCATATCTCTGCAAATATAGCGCGAAAAGCTCTGAAAATCGGACCCACAGTTCAGCGCAATTTCTTCTCAAGTGGTTTTTTTTTTTACTTTGGAAACGTCGCAGAAAAAAAATTATAGCGAAAATGCCACGATGACCTATTTGAGGCAGTGAAACCCTAGAATCCAAAACTCTGATACCAAATGTTATGAAACTAGCTCACAAAAAAATAGAAAAGAAAGATAAACACCTTAGAATTCAGCCTCTTCGAGGGGGCAACCTCCTTTACATTACACAAATGAACAATTCTTCGATGATTCAAACGACAAAACCTCCTTTTTATATAGGATTCTAAGGGATCACAATATAACCAAGCCGACCTAACAATAATAATATAAAGGCACAAAAATAACAATAGAGGGATTATGTGGGGCACAGTAATAAAAATACGGGGACAATAGGGGCACAACAATATTAATAAGGGATACAACTACAATAGTAATGGGGGAATCACTAGTATTATAGGGACCCAACAAAATCAAACTGCAGACCCTCTAGAAAATCTTCTCCACTGATAGCTCTCTTTTCCTTTGAAAACTTAGATGCATCTGCAGCTATGTTGCATAACTTCTCTTGGTAATTTTCTAATGGAATCAATTTTCCATTAGAGTTTCTGAGAGTGGGAAGTCCTTTCTCCTGCAACAAAGAAAAATTTATTTTGAATATCTTAACCTGTAGCTCCGGCTCTTTACACTTGTTCTCCAACTGCACCATCAAATTCTTCTTAGTCAAAACTCTTTTGATTTCCATTATTGTCTATGTTTTGTCCTCAATGTTGAGCTCTTTAAGTTCTTCTCTGGTTTTGGAGTTCAACAACATTATAACCTTCTATGCTTCTTCTATCTTATGCTCAATATCAGCGTTAGTTTCCTCCACTGCTACTTTCACTCTCTGGACCAATTCTTCCTGTTCAAAAATAATTTGGATAGAAAACCATAAATTTGTAACATTGTCATTAATATTGTTTGAAAT
This sequence comes from Pinus taeda, assembly GCA_000404065.3. Classification (NCBI taxonomy): domain Eukaryota; kingdom Viridiplantae; phylum Streptophyta; class Pinopsida; order Pinales; family Pinaceae; genus Pinus; species Pinus taeda. Next base: position 2,840 of record APFE031628654.1, read on the forward strand.
GATGTTTTTTCCCTTTTCCAACTTTTGAATCGTAAGAGATTGGTCTTCATACTTTTGAATCTGCTGAATAAGTTAGAAGTTATTTTGTACTTATACCAGGTATGCCTTGTCTAGCTTTATCTTGTTTTCTTCCATCTTGGTGAGCGTTTTAGACAATTTCTCCACCTCTTTGTTTGTCAATGATAATTCCCCCAAACCTTGAGGTAGATTTTCTGAGGAATCTAAAACAAATATTTGTGTTGCAAGCCCGGTTACACTCCCTGTTGTTGATGTTCCTACTACTGATGTTCCTGATGATGTCCTGATCTAGGAGGATTTCGTTGATTTAGTTGCACAGGTGTTCAAGTGTCCTCATCAGTGTTCAATGTCATCATCACTTCAGTTCAACTTTGACAGTGTTGGTTATGGATCAGGTTGTTCAGGTAATGTTTATGGTTTTGCATGGTGTTCAGTTGAGAGGGTTTGTACCTGGCTGTCGACTTCTGTTCATCGACAGTTCCACCAGGATTAATCAACGACATGTGTTTTGTCATACGACTTCGCGGGATTTAGTGAAGACATGGGTGTCGTCCATGGCAAAGGTTCAATGTGGTTCGTCATCAGGTTGTCGTCACAACTGTGGATTGTGTCGACGATATGTGTTGGTATCTTCACATTGTGACAATCCATTGTACATGGGTTTTTAAAAGAAATCATAAAACCCTAAGCCTAAGACTCAACCTAACCCTAAACCTAACTCATTGTATTAAACCCTAATCCATACAGAAAACCTATTGTATTAAATCCAAATGCATTATCAACCATAATCCTAAGCCTTAGACCTATGCTTAAGTCCTACCAACCCTATCAATACAAAACAAGGTATTTAACCTTCACTGATACACCCTCCGTCTAATGTATTACATTACAAACAATGTAAAAACAATTAAAAACATAGTCCTAACCATCAGGCATGTTGACTGCAGCAGAGGACATGTGATCACAGTATTATAAATCGTCGGGTAGCATTAACCGCGGCCTTGACCGCAGTAGGAACAATCACCAAACCGTCGCATGTGAACATATTTTCCAACGGATAAACCTCATCGGGACTACGAAGAGGGGAGGCGGTTAGGCTGACCGCGGAGAAGTTGTCACATGTAGGGATAGACAACCGCGTCGCTAGTTGGAACTGTTGGGTCTAATTGTTACCATGGCAGTTTGTGGTTAGACCGCCCTGATCACATGGGCATGGTCAAGGCTTGCGCATCATTAGCTGACCTCATGCAGTTAAAGGTTAATGTAATGTTTATTTATGGGTTTTATATGGTTTTGGTTGTTAAAAACTAATGTGGTGGTCATTAAAAATAGCCTAGGTGTCATGGAACCACAAGACCGAGTTCCAAAACTCATCCTAAGGCAACCAAATTCACCCTGTATTCATCCAAGGTGGTTTTCATGAACCTGGAGGTCTTTAGAAGGAAGATTTGCCTTCATTGATCAAAAGAGTAGTTTTTTGACTTTTGCTTGCAGATTCTGGAGGTCATAGGCAGTTTTGTTTTCAATGTTACAGGAGCATCCGGAGTTGGTTTTGGAAACCATAAGAAGCGTTGGAAAGCTAGTTCAGAGGGCTATCCGATGACAGTGATCAGAAGTGCATGCATGCACATTAAGACTAATAAATTCTTTGTGTAATCAAATTCTTCTTTTCATTCCTACTAAAAATGGTCGCCCATCTTGAATGTGGACCCGGAGACATGGTCCATCAGGGACGAACTCTGTCATCAATCTTGTTGTCTAGTATTGCTATGTTTTTACTGTTTGCACTTCTTTTATGCATCGATTTTATGTTTAATCAGTTGTCGTAAAATCTTCTTCTCAAGCATTTTTCCTCGATTTCCGCACTATCAGTTAACATTCAAATCATAAATGGCTAATCACTTCTACATTCATTTTTAGTTTATGATCATTTTAGATCATATGATTTGAAATGATCATGTCCCTGCTGATGACCCTGTTGCTTCCCATTGCTCTTTTTCTTTTAACATTGCCTCCATGTCTTGCTCCATTTTCTGTATTTGAGGATTCTGTTCCACTATTAATGTAAACAACTTCTCTTTCTCCAACTCCAAACTAGTGACTTCTTTAGCCTGAGGTGTTCTGCAGTTGGGAGTTTGACCTATTCCTTGATAGTTTGAATGTCTACATTCTTGATTTTTATCACCTCCTCTGTTGCATTTACATCACTAGGATCATATCCTAGTTTAATAACTAATTCTTCCAATGTTTTGATTCTGGTGTCTTTGGCCATAGAGGACATCCTCTCAATCTTAAGTTGTGAGCACATATTGTTCGGTGAAACCTACAATTTTGAAATAGCCATGGTAGAGCTGGTTAGAGTTGAATAAATCATCTCACCTTCTTGCTTTTGCAAATCCATTTGATTGATTGCATGAACTTGTTTAGTATCCACTGAAAATATGGAGGCCTTATAATCTTCATCACCTCTGGGAGCTGACACTTTAGGTTCCAAAAAGGCCATTTGAAACTACCACTTCTCTTAATCAAAAGCAAACAATAACCTATGTTGAGTGGTAGTAGTCTGTTTCCAAAATTTTGAGTATGTTGAAGCTTTGAGAGTTTCATTCTTTAAATTAATCTCCATGCACCTTGTGAAAATAACTTGTTGTGGTGGAGCCTGAGAAGTAGAAGATATAGGAGACTCAGTTGACTCTTCTATATACTTGTGTTGTAAGCTAGGTTATAGTCTGTGTTGTTGATGTCCCTATTGATGTCCCTTCTACTTCCCATTTATCTTGTTCTTTTAGTAGTGCCTCCATGTCTTGCTCCATTTTCTATATTTGAGCATTATGTTCCACTACTAATGTAAACAAATTCTCTTTATCTGTCTCCAAACTAGCGAATTCTTTAGCCTGAGGATGTTATGTAGTTGGGAGTTTGAGTTGTTTCTTGAGAGCTTGAATGTCTGCAATCTTTCTTTTGATAACCTCCTCTGCTACATTTACATCACTAGGATCATATCCTATTTTAATAACTAATTCTTCCAATGTTTGATTCTGGTGTCTTTGGCCATAGAGGACGTCCTCTCAATCTTAGGCTATGAGTGCATATTGTTTAGTGAAACCTGCAATTTGGAAAAAACCATGGCAAAGCTGGTTATAGTTGAATAAATAATCTACCCCGCCTGCTTATGCAAATCGATTTGATCGATTGCATGAACTTATTTAGTATCCACTGAAAAATGGAGGCCTTATAATCTTCAGCACCTCTGGGGGATGACACTTTGGGTTCCAAAAATGTCATTTGAAACTGCCCCTTCTCTGAATTAAAAGTAGACAATAATTTGTGTTGAGTGGTAGTAATTTGTTTCCATAATTTTGAGTATGTTGAAGCTTTGAGAGCTTCATTCTTTAACTGAATCTCCCTATACCTTGTGAAAATACTTGGTTGTGGTGGAGCCTGAGAAGTAGAAGAGATAGGAAACTCATTTGAATCTTCTATATAAGGGAGAGAGGTGGTAGGAGTGTCTATCAAAACCAAAATAGCTTGCTCGTGTGCATCCCTTTCTTCTGAATATTCTTCCTGAATGGCAATCACTTGAGGACTATCAATTTTGGTTTTTGTTTGTTGATCCTTCTTCCTTATCTTGAAAACAAGAAAATATGCAGCCTACGTTTTTGAGTTGGTGGGAGACATGCTTTCCTTTGACCTCTTGCTTTCTTTGCCTTTAGGAATGAGAGTTGGTAATGAAGACTAACTAACCAACTGCTCTTCAACCTTCTGCAATGTGTTTTCTTCCCATTCCTCCTAGTTAGCATAATGTTCTATCTTTGGCCTTGGTATATGAGGATATGTAGTACTTTTTGTTCAACTCTCAGCTTAGAGATTACTCCCAAGGGGTCATAGGACCATGTAAAACTGGGTTTGAACTCCATCTGCTTTAAAATCGCTTCCACCTCCTTTGTTGTTGCTCTGGTGTGTACAATGTAAGGGTCTACTTGTGCCTTTAGCTTGAACTATGATTTCTTCTTGTTGGACACAATGTTGTTCATCCATATTTAGCATATGTCTGGCATACTCCATAGAAAAAATCCTCACTAGCACAAAGACTAGTAATCTATAAGGGGGAGCTCACATCCGTAAAATTTGATCTTTGTATAATTCTAGTATAAATACCAGTCTCTGACCTTTCACTATTTTGAGAGGTGTAAGATTTTCTTGATTTCTGGAGATATCCTCGGTATAATATCATTGCATAATAAACACAAATAGGTGTGAAGGCACTAGTCCCAAAATCTGTATAAGTGTAATCCTCTAAATTTCTTCTGACCAGAGAAGTCCAATGGATAACTGCAATGAGTTACCCTGTTCATCCACCTCCTGCAATTGAAACTTGAACTTGTCTTCTTGATAATATAACATGAGATACACTAACATTGACTGATATTTAAACATGTCTTCAACTTTGAATTTCATAAATTATCATGCATGGAATTGGACAAAAATTGATTGTAATTGAATAAAATTGAAGGTTTCTGCCCAACTGTGAACACTGATAAGAATCCTTAAATTACTTCATCAACCCACTGCTTTGTATAATATCCTAGTAAATAACTCACCATGGAAATTACCTGCTTTGACATTTATGGGAAAATCGAAACAGGGTATGGGGGATTTTTCTGGGTAATTTAGCACTTTCGGGGAGAAAACATTCAAAGATATGGGCTCTTTGGGGAAATGTAAGCTTTTTGTACAATTCCATTAATGAGTAAGTGGAAAATGGATGCAAGGAGACTTGGGGATTTATTTGCCAAGCTCGGAAAATACTGTCAAGAGAAATGGAAAATATTATTTCATTATTTTGGGCAATCACTACTTTCTTACTAGGAATGTATCTAAGGTGACACCAAGTGGAAAACTTAGGGAAGAAATGGATTTGTGGCAACATAAACTGAGGGAGAAAGGACTCCCAAATACTCAAGTAATCAATGTGGTCAAGGTATTTATGTTTTTCCCAATTGTCGAGTTTGTATAGGTCGAACTCACACTTACAATCTATGTACAATTTGTCATTTGACGAGTTGTAAAAGAAGATTGTACAGGCGTGAAGGAAGCATTTTCCGGATGATCACAGACCTGCATTCATGGAGGAAAGGGTGATAGTTCTAGGCACCAGGAAGCATCCAGTCGCCCTTGTGAAAGCGACCTTGGCCTATGCCAAAGTAACAAGCTCCAATGTCAAGTGCTTGTTGGCCAAGAACAAATAACTGGAAAAGAACTTACATGAATCCAGGCAAGAGGCAGAACAACCTCAAGAGCACAGCGTGGTTTCCACAATGGCAGAGATGATGAAAGTGATACTCGTTGTAGTATCAACACTTGAGACCACCATGCAAAAACCCTATGATCAATTTTTCATCGTGCAGAAAGAAGTTGTCCGTGTTCATGGCTTGCAAGCAACGGAGCAAGGAGTTTGTTCAAACTCTTAGGGACATACATGCTTCCATCATCCACGTGCAAGAGTAGACAATGTGGTACAAAGGGGCCCTGCTTCACTTTCCAAAGATGATGAAACCGCAGGTAGAGCGTAAAGAGCAAAGATCTGGATGCAGATCTAGAACTATGAGCAGCTCACCCCGTTCGTCACCAGCATACAGGCTTCATATGCACGATTGTATAAGAGTTTGGATGCCATGGTGAGGATGCACAAGATCCTGTCAATCGGTTCCCTCACCTAATCTAAGGAGAAGAACCAAGTCTGGCTAGAGATTGATAGGTACATGGAGCAACTAAGGTGAGAGGCCACTACTGATGACTTGGAGTTGAGCGCAGAAAACATGCAGAAGTACATTGGTGGTCCTACCTTAGTCAAGACCATGCTGCACATACTTTAGGATGAGTTGGACAAGGGTTCCAAGACCATATACCCAGAAGTTATGGAGGCAAGAGTTAACTACCAGAAAGACACTATCAATCAGTATGTGGACACCATAGCACAATACCAAGCTTGGTACCAATACGTCATCGAGAGTCATCAAGTGGAGTTTTCCGAGTTGGCCTTTTCCAAAACTTCATAGTCATAGTGTTTTGTCATTTTAGGTTGCCTCTAACCTAATTTGTCTCACATGGGTACATGTGGAAAATGTATATTATTTGTAAATATGTTATAAGTGAAATTCCAAGTGTCATTAGTGGAATGTGAACAATCACTATGTAATGTAAAGAGTTATTTGTAAAGAAGTTGAAGAGTCATGAGGGTAGTCAATGAGTCACAAAGGGGAATGTCAAGGGTCACCCCACCCTTTGTTATAAATAAAACCTCATAACTCATATAAAATTCTTTTGGGAGCCAAGCTTTTGGCTAGGCTTAGGCTTAGAGAAGGCTTGGGAGTATTGTGACGAGCCTTGGATTCTCTACAGTGCAGAGCGAGTACACTTCTTTAGAGGAGTAGGCGGTGTTGAATGTAATGTTCCACTATTGGGGCTAGTCACTGCCAATGGTGTATGTGTGGATGGGACTTTCACTTAATAATAATATAACTGAGAAATCATGTTTTCATGCATATGTTGTTATTGTATTTTGACTATTTTGTTTACTTTAGCAATGTATGTTGTTTAACTTACACATTTTCTTATGAACTACTTTGTGTGAAATTGTATGAATCTTGTTGAAGGCGTGTCGTTGTATTAACACATCACTTTGGCTTGTGAACTATCCCGCTTCCAGCTTGTGATTTCATTTTGCTCGTGTGTTCCTTTCATGTTGCGTAGTATTATGGGATTCTAAGGGACACACTTACTTTCCCCTCCGTGTGTTAGAACCCCCATGCATCTCACTTGACTCGCCACAAGTCACACACTTGCTTCCGACCAAAGTCATCATACTTACCTCTGCGCACTACTGCAGTTAAGGCACTACATTACCACCCACTATTGGGAATCCTACTCCAAAGGGTCTGAGGTCTAGTTGGGACTTCTTAACAGGGAGATCACCTTGAATGTTGGTGAGTCTAGCACTATCAACGTTTTTGGCACTAGGAGGGCCAGATTACAACCTAAGCCCTCAAAGTCTATTTTGAATCTCTGCACATCATTCATGACTTACATCACAACCTCAACTCCGGCATATTTTTCTCATGCTCATGATTTCGAAGTGTTGGAGGATGTCATCAATGACTTATCATTAATTAAATATGATAGTGAATGTGGAATAGCCTTGTTAATACACGGAGTTTCCTTTTTAGGCTTCTGTGACAAGAATGAAGTCCCCTCGAACTACACTTCCTGTGGGTTGTTCGCTTACACGTTCGAAAGGCACATTAAGAAATGGTGTCGCACATTGCCACAACCTCTATTCACTCTTTCAATCACATGATCAGAGAGTTAGGCCATGCTTTCTTTCATTATGAACGTAAAACACTCAACCACAAAATTTTGGAATTATGCAAATCACCTAACGAATCTGTTGCGCAATTTTGGAAACACTTCCGTAATCTCGTTTTTCAATTCCCGGAAGATGACGTTGACTAGTAATTTCTAAGAGAAATATTTCAGTATCTTCTTCACATATCTAGCAATCCACAGGAATTAGAATCATTTAAACCCCTCCCAACATACCTCGGTGTTAGAGCTTCCAAATCTAAGACAGACAAGGTCGTTGCCACGAGTGACTATCTACCCTCTTCTCATCAAACGACTCTAGCTCCCCAGGACGAGGTGGGAGAAATTGTGAACCAACCTGTTGAATTGTCACCTCCTCCCACCCCACTTGCTCTAGATTTCTGTGTAGATTTGGACTTCAACCCTGATGGTTGTCACGTGATCTCATTTTCTCAACCTCTGTCCTTTGGTTCCTTTGATCCTCCGGATTTTGGTGTGTTGTGTTCATCCGTTTTGGATTCCACACGTGATGTTCATGAAGATCAAGTTGTCAACGAAGTTGGTGTTAAGAAGCCAACCTGTGCTATCATTTTTGATGATTATGTGTGGGAATCTAAAGAAGAAGCCACTATGAAGGATGACCTCCTTCTATCCGCAACTCATCCACTTTATCATTACATCTTCTTTGATTCTGCCATTTCTAACTTTTCTTGTGAAAATTTATCCCCGGATGTCTCTACTTCCGATCATTTATAGAACACACAAGATGTCAGTCCCTCATTGATTACGGAGAGGAAAAATCTTTCTTTTTGAATTCACTTAATCTCTCATCTTTTACATCTGGAAATTCAGAGGGTGAAAAATTATGTTTCTCATCAACCCCTCTGTATGATTCGTTAGATCATGAGGATGTCGATGTCCATCTTGAATTTTCTGATCATGGCTATCGCGATCTTTTTACTCATTCATTTGATCATGATTATGATTCACTTACTGTTGATCTTTCTAAGTCGCATAATTTGATGATCTATCTTCTAATGAAGTGGAAACCCCTCAAGCTGTCGAGGCACCTCAGCCCGAGCTGATGGTTATGAAAGGTTCTCATATCCCTGAGGACAGTTCCACTTCTGATAAAAAATCCATTGAATCACCCCAGGCTCCTCATCACTCTCTCGTTCACATTGAAAATCATTCTAGTTTACAGAATTCACATCCTCCACCAAAATCACATGATCCTATCACTCATGCATTGGAGGAGTCATACATAGTGAGCCATGTTTTGAAATGAGATTTTTCTTCTTTCTGCATGTTTCTTATTCATCAAAGTCGAAAGTGTGTACATGCTTGTCATCTGCACATAATGTGATAAAACACCATGATACATCTACAAGATGCCTTTCATGTGATTTTAATCTTTTCTTTTTTGTGGATGCATTCAAACTTCGAATGTGTTGGTTTTCATTTATTTATCTTTCTTGTTTGTTGTTTTTCCATAATATCTTTCATGTTAACCATGCCATCATTCACATGGGCCAACCAATGTGTCAGTCGTTGCATTGGAAGTATCACTTCATGTGAGCAGGCCCATGTTTTGCTTAGCTTAGGAGTAGGAGTAGTGTTTTCTTTCCTGTTTCCTTTTTATTTTCTATTTTTCTTTTGCTTACTTGTTTTTTTCTCGTTTTACTTCTTTCCCTTGCTTGTTTGTTTTTTTATGCACCTGTAGGATGAGTTTCCCATGAAGTTGTGCTTGGCTTCTTGAGACAAGAAGGGTGAAATACAAGAGGACTTGTACAACTATCAACATTTGGTTATATGTCTATTCCCTCTCCTTATGGATATATTGCATTTCTTCTAGTCGATGATACCCTAATTGAAAATGAATTCCTTTCAGAGCGAGTCTTGGTGAAATCACAATGCTTGCACTTTTAACTAGTACCACCTACTCTAATCGGTTTTCTATATTCGGTCAACCTTTGTCAACTCCGTCAAGTAGAGTAAGGTGACGGGGGAAAACCTAACACATATGTCAGAGGTATATATAAACATCCTTCTCTAAAAGGGAAACCTCTTATGGTCTCAATAAGTTGGAATCCCTCTTCTGCCTCATGAAATAAATAAGTGCCTATGCACAGTCCTTTGAAAATGAAAAAAATAAAATAAAGGCAAAAGAAGAGAAAGGTTTCCTGTGCAGGGAGGTGAAGAAAGTAACTCTTTCGGGGTACTATCCAGGCTCACTAGCAACGAAGCAATGCTTGTGTTCCTGAAGTGACTCCGCCAAGGTACTGTCCCAGCCTGCTAGTAGCAGAGAAACACCAGAGATGAAACTAAAAATCTGACTGTCTATATTACTTGTGCATCAATATACCCCTCATCCCTAATCAAGACAACTTAGTTGGCTTGGCTTGGTATGTGTCTTACTGATAAAGAGAATGGTATGGGCTACATCTTTAACTCAAGCTAGTGAAGAAGACATGACAATCAAAGAATAGAACAATACTTCCAGGAGAGTTAGACTCGAGCTGGAGTTCTACCAGTGTGTCACCAATGTTGTAGCGGCTACAACCACCCTCCAAAATTTTTCCTATGCTTCGTTTTATAGCCTCCCTCCTCAAGCAAAACAACTCATCTCACACTAACCCAAGTACTTGTGCTTTCATTGAGATTTATCTTTTGCATGATGGCTTTTTTTTCTTACTTGCTTTACTGTCTAACACACAAGTCGATCTCTTGACTTGGTTTCAACTCGGTTTCGGACTTGCCTTAGTGAAATGCACAATCCTTAAGGGTAACCAGCCTTGCTCTCGAGAATTGTGCAATCCAAGCCAACAATGAGCCTTCATCTCCAGAATTGCGCAAAGCAAGTTGACAACCAGCCTTCAACTGGGAAACTAAGCAGAGTATGAGAGGCAGCCCAGAGTCACTTAGCCTAGAACTGCGTAACCTCTTCGAGAAATGCATGGAAGCTTCTCCCAAAAAAGCAAAAAAACATCCCTAGAAAGTAGGAATCTATTATTATTTTTCTGAAGGTGGCACAATGCTATCTTTAGAAGTTTTTGCCAGGTGTCGCTTTTGTCCTTGATCTCAAGCATGTGCGTCATGAATTCCAGTTTTGCTCAATTCAATTTAATAGATGCCTCTAGAGCTCATTTTTGTACTCGATCATCAAGCTCTAGCATGCTTGAGGAGATCAAGGAACCTTCATAGCATCGTTTTCCCTTTCCGGGTGAGTTTTTCTTTTATCGTCTATTGTTGTCTTTTCTGTTACTTTTGCTTATTTGTATTGTGAGAGTGTTGTTTCACCTGTTTTGTTGAGCGACTGCTGGTGTTTTAACTTATTTTATCTTGTAGAAGTGTTGTTTCAAGTTTTGCATTGCCTTTCTCAAGTGTCGCATGCATTACCATTTTTTTTTTACTAACGGTCGTCATTGTGGCGACCCTCTCCACATGCTTCGTTCTCCTTATATTTGGTTGATCCCTACATTTGTTTTACTTGCATGCTTCATCACTCAATAAGATATGAAATCAGCATCACACCATCCTTTAGATCTGCTTGATTTCACACTCCTCTTACCCGAATCTCACACTCACTTACATGGATTGCACAATCTGGCAGCTCAAGGCCTCTGCCTTGGCTTCTAGAACTGCGCAGAGGTTGTCCTAGCCTGGATCCAACTGCGCACTACCCAGTTCCAAGATCCAGTCTCCCATCTTGGTCACTGAGACTACAAATGCGTAGTCTCTCCCAGGCTCTGCCCCAGATTGAACTACGCATTGTGTAGTTCCAGACATCAAGCTTTCACATTAACTGTTGGGACTGCACAGTGCACAGTTCCCACAATCAGTCAGTCATCCCTGTTGGTCAGAATTGCGGAATCCATCTCATTAGATGCCCTAACTGTTGCTTGATCATGTTGTGAAGTTAGATTTGTAAGAGCTAATGTTTGCTTTCCATGAGTGTCATTTTTGTCCCACATGTATCACACTCGTGAATCACTTCTCCCCAGCAGTAATTGTACCATGGCACAACGAGAGTTGCTTCAAGAAATAACATCGAAAGAAGTATCGGGGTAGCGGTTGAGAAAGTGCCAGTTAACTTGCCAATATATGCAGACACTCAGATGTCCATAGAAAAGGAGTCAACACTAACATGGCAGCAAGTCCAACAGCAGTAGTAGAAGGTAGTAATCTAGTATAAGATCACGGAAAGAGGAAGTTGCTGACATAATACAGGGAGAACAAAGCTAAAGTGTAAAAGTGTATTCAATCTTCATATAGGTACCTTGGCAGCGGAAGCAGAGGACACATACAGCAGAGTGAAGGAAGAGAAAAATTAGAGCTTGCAAGTAGTAGAATTGAAGTTGCAGGAGACAGAGAAGAAGTTGAAGGAGGACCCAGAGAGAGAAAGAGAAGAGAAGCAAGAATAGGAAAAATAAAGGCAAGGCGCAATGACAGAGAAAACAATGCACATACAGGTTGAGGAGTTAGAACAGCCAGCAGCTGAGGTTAACAGTGAATAGATGCAAGATCGAGAAATGGCTCAGCAGATTGAGCAGTCAGAAATGGAGTCAGAGTAGGAACCACGAAATGAAGACACTGACCTCATGCCAAGAGCACCCAAAGTCACCTCTCAATCTCTACCACCTCTAGTGTTAGAACCAGTCCCGAGCAAACAAGGAGATTTTGTCCTCATTGATGATGATCCGATCAGGGATGTGTACAATCTATCATTTGGCGAGTTGCAAAAGAAGATTGTACAAACACGAAGGAATCATTTTTCGGATCATCGCACATCACCTACATTCATGAAGGAAAGGTGATGAGTCTCATCACTGAGTAATTATATGGGCCTTAATTGGCCTTAATTCACCTCCTAGATTAGTCAAACCAACTATTCTCACAACTTATTGCATACTTTTGATTATATTTTGCTTATGAGTTGAGTTAGAGTTGGGATATTTTGCTTTGTGGTCTAATGTGCATGTAATGCAGGAATAAAGGATAAAAGCAAGGGAAATGGAAGGATAAAAGGTAAAAGCAAGGAACAATAGTAAAAGACCTTGGTAAAAACTCGAATGAGACAAGGGAGAGGAATTACAAGAGGTAAATCCTCCTCATTTACTACCCATCCATTCAAATATCCCTCCATCAGCTAAAAGTACAAACAACCAAATCAGGAGTACTAAAAGACTGCCAAGCAAGTGGAAGTACAAGCAGCCTCCCTACTAGAAGGCAGCCGAGCTAGTGAAAGTGAAAGAACAATTTACCATTAAGTTGGGAGTTATACCTCCCTAATTTTGAGGGAAGTTGTTGAGACTTCAGATGTATAAATAAAGAGGCTTAGGACCTCAGTTTTTTTAGT
>APFE031628662.1:2564-40043 GCA_000404065.3 Pinus taeda
CTTATTCTCTTGGAGCACTTCAGTTCGAGCTACGGATGTGGCACATGCAATTGCATGAAGGAAATACGTGGTTCTTGTCGGTTAGTTGAATATTTTCATGCATGACTTCAGTTAGAACTCAAGTAAGTTGAGTTTAGTGGACTGGAGGTGCAGTTGATGGAGTTGTGTTCAGTTTAGCTTTGTTTAAACTGGTTGTATTTAGTCTAACTGGCGAATAGACTAGAGATGAGTTGGGTGAATTAGTTATTAATTAATTCACAAGTTATTAACTCATAATACAACTAATGAATACATCAGTTAACTCAGTTGCATGTCAGTGCATGTCAGTTCAGCAGGGACAGGTGTTAGAGAATCAGATTGCTATCAGTTGTGACTATAGTTGTGCACCAGATCTTGCACAAATCAGGGGATTGAGTATGCCAATGAGTTTGCCCACATTGTAGCTTGTTCTCACGTGATTTAGCCAAGGAAAGACGTGGCTGCCTTGGAATTATCACCGGTTCTTGTGCAGGTATTGAGCAGCGGAGGCAGGCAAGCAGCGAAGGAGATTTGAGCCAGTATTTGATTCAGATCTGAGCTGTATTGTGTGTAACAGAGGTGGAGATACTTGTGAGAAGTATTATGCTGTGTAATGTTACATGACTCAATCATTAATATACAGATAGTTGGGGTTTTTAGCGAGATGCTTTCCCCGGGATACATACTGTGTTAATGTGTGAATGCTCTTGCTGTTTTATTGTTATTGATGTTGCTATATTGATGATCAACGTAGAGGAGCTTATGTATTATGTATGTTTTCCGCAATAGTACATGATCAGGATAATCTCTGTTGAATATGTGTTAAATTATTCAAAATTTCTACAATAACTTTTTGATTTTAAATGAAGGATTTTCTAACAGTCACATAGATGTTGATACAATTATTAATTCAAATCAAATAGATGAGGTGGAAATAAACATTTCAGAAGAGAGTTCAATTCAAATGCTTCATCCCACAAAGTTTACTACAAAATAAGTTCAAGACCTTAAACAAATGGACCTTGATGAGATAATTGAAGAAGAAATAGAGGTCATTGATCTAAACAACAATCATCTACCTAAAGAATTAACCCCTTTGGAAGACCTCTTTGATTTCAATGACATTCCCAAAAAACCAAAGATGGAACCATTAAAAGCAAACATTGAAGAATATAACTTAGGGACAGAAGAAAATTCAAAAATGATAAAACTATCCAAGTCTTTGTCTCCTGACTAGAAGTTAAAATATGTTGAACTCATGAAAGAATTCCAAGATGTCTTTTCCTGGAGTTGAGGATTTGAAATCATATGAAACCTCTATAATTCAGCATACTATACCTCTAAAAGAAAATCAGAAGCCATTTAAACAAAAACTCAAAAGAATCAACTCTATATTATTACCATTGATTGAAAAAGAAATTAAACGTATGTATGAGGCAGGGATAATAGCCCCTATTAGATTTTCAGAGTGGGTGTCTAATCCAGTACCTACTAGGAAGAAAACTGGAGAAATAAGATTATGTGCTGATTTAAGAAATGTGAATAAGGTTTCTCTAAAAGATAATTACCCTTTACCTAAGATGGATCATATTTTGCAAAAGGTGGTAGGTTCTTTTAGAATTTCACTTTTAGATGGGTTCTCAGGGTATAACCAGATTCTAGTTCATCCTGATGACTAAGAGAAAACCGTTTTTACAACACCATGGGGCACTTTATGTACATCAAAATGCCATTTGGACTCAAAAATGCAGGAGCAACTTTCCAAAGAGTAATGGACATTGTATTTGCCAAAGAAATTGATGATTTCCTTGTTATATATCTGGATGATCTAACTGTTTTTCTAAATCAGATCAGAAGCATTTGGACCATCTCAAACAAGTATTTCTAAAATGTAGAAAATATGGTATTTCTCTAAATCCAAAAAAGTTTTTGTTTAGCTTGGAGGAAGGTAAACTCTTGGGTCACATTATTTCCAAAGATGGCATTCGAATTGATCTTTCCAGAATAGAAGCTATTCTACAGATACCTCATCCAAGAAAAATCAAAGAGCTTCAAGCTTTCTTAGGGAAGATAATTTTTTTGAGAAGATTCATTTCTAACTTAGAAAAACTCATTAGATTACTAAATAACATGTTTAAAAAGGATTCAAGTATAAAATGGACAATAGAGGCCAAGTAATCATTTGAAGAAATTAAAATGGCCTTAACCAGAACACCGGTCCTTACTAGTCCTCAATTCGATAGAGACTCCATCAATTTTTTTTTTTGCATCAGAACACACCATAGCAAATGTTTTATTATAAAAGGATGATCAGGGATGTGAAAAACCCATAGCCGTTTTTAGTAAAACACTTAGATATGCGCCCCTAAAATATAAAATAATGGAGAAACAAACTTTTTCCCTGGTAAAAGCCATTAAGGACTTCAGAGTCTACATATTATACTCTCATGTGATAGCCTATGTGCCTAATGCAGTGGTCAAAGACATCCTGACTCAGGATGGAATTGAGAGCAAAAGAGGTAAATGGATTGCTACCATCCTAGAGTATGATATAGAGATAAAACCTACAAAACTGATAAAAGGATAGGGATTGGCCAAACTAATGGCAGAAATTAATTTTCAAGCCCTGGATATAAATGAACTAGATGATGAATAGGAGATAGCGACTCCACAAATCAGCCAGGCCTTTTCAGACTCACCTTGGTATGCTGATGTAATTTATGTTTTACAAAACCTGTAAGCTCCTCCAGGTTTATCCAGAATAAAAAAATAGGTTTTTAAAAATAAAAGACTCTAAGTTTTGTATCATAGATAATGCTCTTTTTTGGAAAAATCATGAAGGAATTTTATTAAATTGTTTGTTAAAAGATGAAGCTAAGAAGGCTCTCCAAGAATTTCATGCAGGAGACTGTGGTGGACATCTCTATTGGAAATCAACTACAGATAAGATCCTAAAGGTTGGATTCTATTGGCCAACCTTGTTCGCAGATGTGAAGAGATTTGTCACTTCTTGCCATAAATGCCAAATTTTTGAAAGCAAGAGAAAGTTGTTACCTTTACCCCTGAAACCCATTTCCACTGAGAAACCTTTCTAACAATGGGGTCTTGACTTCATTGGAGAAATCCATCCATCCTCTTCAAGCCAACATAAATGGATACTCACTTCCATAGACTATTTTACCAAATGGATAGAGGCCATTCCCTCTAGACAGGGCAATGACACAGTGATCATAGGATTCCTAAAAACCAATATATTGTCTAGGTTTGGCTACCCTGTCAAAACAATAACTGATAATGCTGTAGATTTCAAATAAAAAAAGATGATCAGTTTCTGTAACAAGTATCACATCACCTTAGGTCATTCCACAGCCTATTACCCTCAAGGGAATGGATTGGCTGAATCTTCCAACAAGAGTCTTATTAATATCATTAAAAAACTATTGGAGGAGAAAAAGAAAACTTGGCACAAGAAACTGATAAATGCATTATAGGCAGACATGCTTACAACCAAAAAATCCATTGGCACCAGTCCTTGTGAGTTAGCATATGGCATGGAGGCTGTATTCCCTTCATCATTAGGAGTTCCTATTATGAAAATGCTCCAAGAAGCTCAAGTGGAACCCAATGATATTCAAAGAAGGATAAACCAGACCATAAATTTACAGTAGAATAGAGAGGAGGTATACCAAAGATCACAAGTATTACAAAAGAAGCTCAAGAAGATATTTGACAAAAGAACAAAGGCAAATGATTTCTACCCTCGAGATAAAGTGTTGAGATGGGATTCCAAGAGAGAGGAAAATGGGAAACATGGGAAGTTTGACTTCCTATGGAAGGGACCATATATCATCTATGCTCTACAAGGAAACAATACATATTTTCTAAAAAACTTGGATGGCACAAAAGCTGAAGAAGGACCAATCAATGGTCGGATGTTGAAACATTACTTTGATCCTACTTATTAATGTTACCCTGATTGTTAACATATACATACTATATCCTTTTTAATGTCACAGTTTTGTTTGGACAATAACTTGTTGGAGTTGAAGCCCGAAGAGAAAGCCCTAAGCTTCAAGAGTATCACTGTCATACATATAATAAGGCATCAAGCAAAATAAGATTGCATAGTACAGTTAAAGTCATTCAGAAGGCCTCTGATCTGCTGTTCTTGAATTTCTACTAGGAAAAGCCATCCCCAAGTGGAGCCACTGTTATGCCCCTATACCAATAGGTGTCATATATCATGATTGACTTGATGAGCTATGTAATATGTTCATACCTTTACTTGTTGCAAAGGTTTTCCATATTTGTAAAAAATTAAAAAATTTAAAAAATGTAAAGAGGGTATACCATAAAGAAAAATCAAAGGGTGAAAAGAATAAAAAGATGGTCAAAAAATAAAAGAAAATGAACCCCAACAAAAAAGAAAGACCATGAAAGTGTGCAAGTCTAAATGCCACTACTTTTCTTACTTTTGTATAATAAACAATTGTGTGCAGATTGTCAACTTATACCACAATTTATGAATAGTCAAATAGTTTAAGGTTGGCTAGTTCATATTTCAATTTCATGTTGTAGAAATAAAAAATAAAGATCTAACCAAACAGTGTAATTTTGGCAGATAAGTAGATAGGTAGAGTGAAAAAAAGGAGCTCAACAGTTCAATCTGAGTCCTTGGATGTAATAAGTGTAGACATAAATAGGCATTGCCATGTAAAACAAAAGAAAGATTGATAAGGGTTTGCCAGTTTAAGTGCACCCAAATAAAGAAGTAAAAATGCTAGGTTAAAGTAGGTAGGGTGTGTAGATGATGGTTGCAAAATTACATGTGGTGAATGATGATTCTAAATGTGTTAATCTTTTAATTTCATCACAAGGCAAATGCATGTATTACATTGGAAATATCTCAAGCAAAGAAAAGTCAAATAATTAACTCCCCTCTTCATTTTCCATAAATTTTCACTAATTTCCCCCAAGTACCAAGGAATCTTTCAAATTAGAGGGGCTCAGAACATTTCTCTGACTTCTGGATTGACCGGACCCTCAGCTCAATAATTTATAATGCCTAAGTACTTAAGACTATTCATTAATCATCACACCCATTCATAAATCATACATTCTCTTGATAAAGTTTTCCTAAGTAAAATCCTATTTTAATTACGAAAATTAAAATATTTTACATAAAGAACCTCATTATTCACTAAGCCTAAGTTTTAATATACATATGGAAATATTGGACACTTAGCGCTTTTGTCCATTCTTTATCATATTAACTATTAACTTACTAATATATATATCTCATATAACAAATCTACCCATTCTTGTATTATCTAAACTATATAAAACCCAAAATTTCTACATATCCCACCCCTTTAGTTAGTTATAACCATAATAAATTATTAATCAGGATGAATTAGTTAATCAGTAACTAATTAACAGCCCTTAATCCCCCGTCGCATTAATAAGGGATTAATTAACCCTCACGGTTAATTAACAACCTCCTCGTCCAATCCCGTCAACCTCGATATAATTAATTAATCCTTGAATGTATCAGGCCTGCCTTTATTAAATCTCCGCCATCTCATATCCCTGGTAGTTGTCCAATCAAGGCCCCGAGATCTCAGGCCTATTATCAATATTGCATGACCCTTTGCGACCATGCGTTAGCACACGATCACAAAGCAGTTTTTGTACAGTGCCTTCGCCACGCTTCAAGTAATCTATGGAATTTCTGGCTCGAGGCTAAATATTGCCCCCTCTCCATAAGTGGTGCGATATAAACCGCTTACCGCTCCCAATTTAAATGACAAAAAACATTACGTCACCCTCTCGCTGACGTCACCCATCCCAAAACCCGCCAAACCTTGACTTTGTGTATAAAACAAAAACAAATCATTTTCATTGTTTTATCCCGTGAACCTGTGCGCCCATGAAAATGATACGTCAAGGTCAACCAGCTTGATTTTTCAATTGCCAACCTGCTCCAAATTTCACAGCCGACACTGCCTAGAGCCATCCAGTTACACCTAGTACCTGCATTCTATTGCCTGCCCCCCAAAAGCAAGTATTTACCAATTCCCCGATGAAGAAACCCTGCAAATTCTTGTTCTCACTGCAAATTGATTAAAAAACCAAAAATTTGCCATAATTCTGCCATTCCATTTGCAAATTCAAGTCCCCAGACCTGTAATTTCATCATTTCCACCTAATAAACCTCAATTTCCCTCCTGAAATCCACAAGAACTAGTATAGAAACTTCAATGGCCCTAAATGTTACTCCCATCACTATTTCTCATCGTGACTTAGACTATTTGCCTCTAGCGGACAAGGATTTCGAGATAAAAGACTTAGTCACTTATAAGGACCACCTCAAAGTCTTCTGCCAATGCTGAGATAACCATTTTGATGGCTTTGATTCCATGGGACTATGGGAATCCAACCTCCCCATGTATTTTCTCCCCGCTGTGTATATTTTCCTTGATATAATCCATCAATGCCATGCAAACTATGAATGCATCCACAAAGCAGTCATGTCTCCCAACCAAATAGTCCTATTCACAATAACTGTTGAATCAATGTGTGAAATGCTGCAATTTCACCCTAGTCAAGCTCTTACCCCCATTTCCCTTGGAAATTTGCTTGAGAAATCGACTCAATTATCCCAAGCTGAACTTACCCACCTCAACAAGACTTTCATGTTACCACGGTACCAAACTACAGATCCCCCACCTTATATGTTAGTCTTCTTCAAAAATATAGGCAAGCTCATAGTTGATATGATATCAATAGTCATGGGGTTCAACACTAGTGAATATGTAGATGAGCTAACCCCAGCGATTATTTCTATCTTTACCCCATGACAACTTCTTGCTATCAAATATGATTATGCCTCTTATATTGGTGATGAAATTCATGACTAGTTTATGAGACTGGATAATGAAAGAGTTTTCAAGTTTTCCACCTTTATATATCACCTCATCCTATACTATCAATCAGACCACTTTCCATTTTCTATCAAGAACCTTGATACCAAGGGTAATCCAAGGTTTGTTATCTTTTGTTCTTCCATCTTCCATAAAACTTTTGATTGCCCTTATTCCTTTAATTGGTTCATTGATCAGTTTGTCCACCCAGTGGCCACCTTGCTCATAGGGAGTTCCCCTCCCAGAATTAGTGATGAAATCAAAACGATTCTTCAGCTTTCCAAACAGTACAAAGTGGGTGATTGGTATCTATACCAAAATCACACAAAATTTAGGATATATGGGTGTGAGCTTTCCCCATTCAAGCTACCCAAATATGTTCCAATGACACCGTTTACATTAAAATACTATAGGTAGATGACACACTCAGATGTGACACATTTCACTAAGGCCAAGAAGAAACCCCAACTCAGAATCAGGGATCACTTAGGACCAATTGTCTGCAACCCTAGAGAAGCATGGATAGCAGCAGAATGAATTTTAGAAGATGAGCAGAAATTAAACAAAAGTTTTAAATGGACTCTATATGACCCTCATAGTTTTATCTGTGATAGAAGGATGAAGAACAAATTATCACCATACTTGTATCACAGAATACTAGAGATTGAGCAATTTTCCAATATGGATGAATGGAGGGAAGGAACATTAGTAGAAACAGATAGTGAAAATGTTGATACAGAAAATGTAATGAAAGATCTTGAAAAAACACTTGACCTAGATTCTTTTGAACAGGTACATTTTGAAACTTCTCAAAAGTCAGCATCAAGAATCAGTGCCTCAACAACTAATACCTCTCAAAGGTACTCATAAGAGACAGATACACCACCCACAGAAACATCACAGGGAAGAGGGAAATAAGCAAGCACTCAGGCTACAGAAAAATCTACAATGTCTAAACAGCCTGAAACTTCTAAGGAGCAGGCCCCCACACACACTCTTTCGACTCAAGTCAATGTGGGAGAGCCCCTAATTTCGCAGATTCCTCTGAATGAGGAAAAGAACAAAAAAAGAGACAGGGAAGTAGCTACCCCTATTAGTGGCCCATCAGACCAGCCTGATGCTAAGAGGCATAGGCTAAGTCCTCATTCAGAAGAGGAATTTTTTGAAGAGACTACTGATAGTCAAAGAAAAGAAGGTGTAGACAGTAATCAAACTTCCTAGTATGTGGGACACCTTCTAGCTCACAAAGACAGGAGCTGGAGAGACAAGAAAGTGTTGAAGTGTCATTCTTCAGGCCCTAGGAAATGACAATCTGGATATCAAAAAGAAATTCAAAGAAATAAAGATTAGGAATGAGCCATTGAGGATTCAAGTCTACAACCAATATTTAAAAATGGCACCCACCAATTAGAACAGGTTGATGTCAGCTTATGACATCAAGGAGGGAAAAATGCAAATGAACTTCTTCAATCCCAAAGTGCAGCAGCCTCAAACAAGGGCAGATTATCTTCAAACAGATTTTGAGGTTATGGCAAAAGATATTCATCCCCTGGACCAGATTGAGTTACACAAACAAACAGGGGAAATGCTATATTCACCGTTGACTAGCAAAGCCATGATGGCCCAAATATTGGAAAACTCTCTAAATAATACAACTGCCCAACTACAACTGGAAAAAGCCTACTCATAGGCTAAAGATAACATAATTAAATCTTTGGAGGAATTGGCGATTGGGTTGGGTCATAACCCAAAGGATGTAAAGGTAGCAGAGGCCTTAATTAAAAATAAAGATGACGACATAGCTACCTTGAAGAAGCAGCTAAAATTACCACCATCCAGACATCCACAAACTGTAGAAATTTCACAAAAGAAAGTTGAAGAAGAGCTTATGGACTTAGTCCTAAAGCTTAATGAGAAGTTGAAGGAAACTGAGCAAGAGTTAGAAAAATCACTGAAGGGCAAGCAGGGAGAGTCGACCTCTCAACCTCTAAATGTGATTTCAGTAGTTTCCACCGCAGTCCCCTCAACACTTAGAATAGCGCTGGCACCAAAGGTCCCAGTAGTCACAACAGAAGTAATAGCAGGAATGATAACAGCAGGAACAACGCAAGCAGGTACGTCAAATCTAAGCACAGAAAAATTGATAAAGTCACTAGAGGAGATGAAGCTCCAACTTTCAGAATTGCAGAAGGTAAAAGAACAATTTGTTACCTTAGAACAGAAATATGATCTTTCCAAGATCAATTTTGCTGAAAAGGTGAGGGAGAATAAAGGATTATCCCAGCGGGTGAAATCACTAGAAAAGGACTTCACTTTTGACAAGCCCTTAGCAGGCATTAGAAAAATTCTTTGGAGCACATCACTCAGTCAATAAATGATGCTTGGCCATCAATATAAATAATGTTTGAACAAATTGATTTAGTAAAAGTGGCTCTTGAAGAAATCCAGTGGACTAAGGAGGAACTAGGAAGAAAGTCAGAGGAATCCACCATGCTCATAAATTTTCTGAAAAGAAAAAATAAGTACCAACTAAAAGAGTTGGGCATTGCAGACAGAACATAGACTATTTTAAAGGTCAAGAAAGTATTGACCAAAAGGTCTCTCATGCAGAATTTGGAAAGAAGATGCCAGAATATACAAGAGGAGATAAATGATTTTATGGAGAAATTTGGCATTTTGCAAAGCAAAGGACTACCCAGTCCTTTAGTCATTAATGATAAATTGATTAGACATATAGACTATGTTGACAAGTTGGCTCATTATGCAGACAACCAGGCCAACTCATCAGCAAGTGCATCTGCACCAAAGGCATTACCTACAGGCAGAGTTCTCTATGATAGTCTAGAGAACCTTTTCTATGTGGAGTATGAAATAAAACATCTGTTCAAAGTTCAACGTAATTTTTTCAAATAGACCGAGGCTGATGAGATTTTAATAAACCTTCAAAGGACTAAAATACCACAGGAAAAATGGTGGACAAATATGACAGAAATTTTGTGATTTACCCTTAGTAAAAAAGTAAATTTCCATTTTTATGATAGTCAATGATGATAACAAAGGGTAAACAAGGATCAAACAGGTAAAAAGTATCAGAGTAGGTGGAAGAGTATCAATAAAAATATGAAAAGCAGAGCAGCCAACACAGAATTACAAAGACAACACCAAGATGCCCAATCATAGGGCCTGCCTCCATCTATCTCTACTTTCATGTAACAAATAGTTAATCTCTAGAATATATCTCACTTTGTTATGAGATATTTTATTGTAAATTTTTGTATAAATACTCCCTCATTCAGAGTATTGAGTGTGGATTCTTAGACATTTCTATAAGACTGATTATTTTGGAAATTAAGTACTGTTGGAAAGTTTTTTGTATGGCTGGCTAGATGAAGAAATAATACAAAGGACTTTTCACAGGATTCATGTGTCAAGCACCAAACAAATAAGTATCTATATCTCATGTGTTATTGTTTTCTTGTTTAAATATTTCAATTGTGTTCCATATCTGAATATTAAAATGAAAAAGTGTAATTCAGAAAGTGCTTAAGTGCAATTTGTCTCTAAAATCGTTTTTATTCTAAATGTTTTCTTCTAAACTATCATAGACAGTGACTTCTTAATTGCTCTTGCTTCTTAGTTTATCATTTCGGTCATTTAATAAAAAATTCTTAATTGTTTTTTATTGGTGATTAGTTATTTTCCCTCTCTTAAAACATGTTGAAGGATTCTTAATTGCCCTTCTTCCCTTTTATGTCCATCCCATCCTTTCAAGTTACCGTTTGTTCCCTGTTTATCTATCTTGCCCTGTGAATTCATCTTTTTATTGAAAAGCTAAGTCCCGTTAAGCCATCTTTAGATTGACTCCATAGCCCAATGGCCTGAAATACTCAGTTATATCCATCTGCTCCTGAAATTCTACCACCAAACACAATGAAAAACCCCAAGCTTTCATAACTAGCCTAATATCTTATAAAACAAAGCTAAATCTTAAAGAGAGAGCCCTCTCGGTACAGATTGACTAGATTCTGTACCTAAAAGTTGGTTTGTGGTTACCTTAGATACCTTTTCTCTTTTTAACAACTTCTAGGAAAATCTGAGTGATGACATAGTGGCGAATCTGCTGGGGAACGAAAAGCTTGTTTGTTTGTTATTATTGTTTGCTTTATAAACTACAGACGGAGCCTGAAGTTAGCCAGGTAGCCTTTGAACTGCTCTTGCTCCACAAGTGCATACTAGATGAATGTTGTTTCACTCAAGCTCCGGTTTAGTTTATGAACTCAACATTTGGTTTCCAAATGTTCGAACAATTCCTCAGTCCTAAAAATATTTAAGAAAGTTTTAATCTCATATCTACAGTCTCTTAAAGAAATAATAGAAGTTGTTTCTTGATTTCAATTAGGGAAAACCAAAATATAACCTAAAAACCTGGATTCAGAAAGGACTCATTACATGAGAGCTAATCATGATCCAAATCCACCACAAGTGTTTAAGAACCCTAACCTGATCCCCAGAGTTCTTAGCAGACAAAAAAGTTTTGGTAGTCCTCGGCCCACCTTCAAATCATCATCCTGTCCTGTTATGTGGATCTACTTGGAAGACCAACATTTTGATGAATACTTTGAGACCTCTTTGTTTAGGACCTCTTCTGACTCTGAATTGATTGACCTAGTCCTAGACCCAGACTTCATCCGAGAGTTAGAACTTCAAGCTTCCAATTTGTCAATTGATAGGTACTTGCATAACTCCCCACAATCTGATCTTACCACCGAAGGAACACCCAATCCCTTTGTAATCACTACTTCCTCTGCAAGTTCATCACCATTTCCTCATACATCTCAACCTCAAACCACTCCACAACAAACCACCCCTTCTACCCCTCCATCCATAACTCAGACACCTATTGTTATTCCAACCCCATCTATTATTTCATCACTACCTGCTGCAATGGAAAATAGATATGCTCCCTTGGTATTACCAGCCAACTTAGGTGCCATGCCTCAAGATTACCAAAGTAAAATCACTCCATTTGATGGTACTAGTACCTACACAGCCCAAAAACATACCAAACAGTACAACCTATTAAAAGCAAGACAATCACTACACCTGTACATATTCTTTCTAGATCAGACCCTAATCCTTCTAATTCAATAATTGAAGATGTCTCCGACAGTCAACCTAATACCAGACAACCTTCGACTTCTCCTCCTCCCAAAGGTAATGTGGACGAACCTCCAGAAGTTGATTTAGGAGAAACTTCAAATCATAACCCTCCTCCTGAAAAGGAGAAAAACACATAAAATACAGAAAACAGAGAGAATCCCACTATTCGGAACACAAAAGCCCAAATAGAAAAACCTTTCAATCTGGAGACTGAAGTAGGCAAGCTAAAGATTGTTGTTCCATTATCTGAATTAGTTAAACATGATGCCTACTGAAGTCAAATCAACAAATCACTTAAAATTACTGGAACTGAAGACTCGGTTAATGTTTTTGATGACCAACCAGAATTGATCTTTGGCCCTGAAGTAAATGGAAAACCATCAGAAGGAGGAATTCCTCCTTTCTATGTAAGCTTAAATATACATAATAAAATTCTTCATAATGCCATGTTTGATCCTGGGGCATCTCACAACTTAATGCCCAAGTCTGTAATGGAAAAACTAGACCTAGACATCACCAGGCCATATAAAGACCTCTTTTCTTTTGATTCTAGTCAAGTAAGATGTTTAGGATTGATAAAAGACTTGTGTGTCTCATTGGTTCAATACCCTGTAAAAATAATTTTAATGGATATACTGGTAGCAGATATACCACCAAAATATGGCATGTTATTGTCCAGATCCTGGGGTGCAAAGCTTCAGGGATCTCTTCAATTGGACATGTTCTATGATACTATCTCAGTTTTCGGCCAACCCAAGAAGCTATACAGAGAAAATTTGATGAAATATGTAGTAAGTAGCTAGGAAAAACCACAAAATTTCCCCATCTACTCAGTACACTCTGATACAGACTCATTTATTCTTTATAATGTCGAAACCAATAGTTTCAATGACTTAGAAGTTTTAGCAGCAGAACCAAAAGAAATTAAAAAAGGAAAATCAAGTGTTCACATCCAAGAAATTTCAAGAAACGATGAAATATCAAATACACAAGGAAAACCAGATGAAATGAAAAACCAGATCTCACTGTTAAACAAATTCCCATCACTTCTAACACCAACTATGAGCATGAAATCCTTTAGCATTTAGAATTTGATGGTTCAGTCAATAAATTAGGAGCAGGAGCAGGAGTTTGGGTGTACAATTTAGAAAATGACTATGCTGAAGGCCATGCCTACAAGTTAAATTTTAAGTGCACCAATAATATGGCAGAGTATGAAGCTCTCTTGCTTGGTCTTAAACTGGTCAAAAGATTAGGAACAATTAGAGTATCTGTCATAGGAGACTCTGAATTAATCATTAAACAAATCAAAGGGAAATATCTAACTAGGGATCCTAGATTAGGATACTAGAGAGGAACAGTCATAGAGATTCTTAATACTTTTCTAGAAACTCAGCTTGCTACAATCCCTAGAAAACACAACTTGCAAGCCCACAGCCTAGTAATGTTTGCCAGCACCTGAAAATTACCTTTCGAACCTAATCATCAGTTTATAGTTGAGATTAGACACAGACCAACCATACCTGCTAATCTAAAGAACTGGCAAGTGTTTGATAGTGACGAGCAAATTAATAACTTTTTTATTTTAAATGAAGGATTTTCTAATAGTTATATAGATGTTGATACAATTATTAATTCAAATTAGATAGATGAGGTAAAAATAAACATTTCATAAGAGAGTTCAATTCAACTGCTTCATCCCACGAAGTTTACTAAAAAAGAAGTTGAAGACCTTAAACAAATGGACCTTAATGAGATAATTGAAGAAGAAACAGAGGTCATTGATCTAAAAGACAATCTTCTATCTAAAGAGTTAACCCCTTTGGAAGACCTCTTTGATTTCAATGACATTCCAAAAAAACCAAAGGTGGAACCATTAAAAGCAAACATTGAAGAATATAACTTAGGGATAGAAGAAAATCCAAAAATGATAAAACTATCCAAGTCTTTGCCTCCTGACCAGAAGTTAAAATATGTTGAACTCATGAGAGAATTCCAAGAAGTCTTTGCCTGGAGTTATGAGGATTTGAAATCATATGACATCTATAATTTCAGCACACTATACCTCTAAAAGAAAATTAGAAGCCATTTAAACAAAAACTCAAAAGAATCAACCCTGTATTATTACCATTGATTGAAAAAGAAATTAAACGTATGTATGAGGCAGGTATAATAGCCCCTATTAGATTTTTAGAGTGAGTGTCTAATCTAGTACCTAATAGGAAGAAAACTGGGGAAATAAGATTATGTGTTGATCTAAGAAATGTTAATAAGGTTTCTCTAAAAGATAATTACCCTTTACCTAAGATGGATCATATTTTGCAAAGGGTGGTAGGTTCTTCTAGAACTTCACTTTTAGATGGGTTCTCAGGGTATAACCAGATTCTAGTTCATCATGATGACCAAGAGAAAACTGCTTTTACAACACCATGGGGCACTTTTATGTACATCAAAATTCCATTTGGACTCAAAAATGCAGGAGCAACTTTCCAAAGAGCAATGGACATTGCATTTGCCAAAGAAATTCATGATTTTCTTGTTATATATCTGGATGATCTAACTGTTTTTCTAAATCAAATCAACAACATCTGGACCATCTCAGACAAGTATTTCTAAAATGCAGAAAATATGGTATTTCTCTAAATCCAAAAAATTCCTTGTTTGGCCTGGAAGAAGGTAAACTCTTGGGTCACATTATTTCCAAATATGGCATTCGAATTGATCCTGCCAGAATAGAAGCTATTCTACAGATACCTCATCCAAGAAGTATCAAAGAGCTTCAAGATTCCTTAGGGAAGATAAATTTTTTGAGAAGATTTATTTCTAACTTAGTAGAACTCATTATATTAATAAATAACATGTTTACAAAGGATTTAAGTATAAAATGGACAATAGAGGCCAAATAATCATTTGAAGAAATTAAAATGGCCTTAACCAGAACGCCGGTCCTTACTAGTCCTCAATTTGATAGAGACTTCATCATTTTTTCTTTTGCATCAGAACACACCATAGCAGCCGTTTTATTACAAAAGGATGATCAGGGATGTTAAAAACCCATAGACTTTTTTAGTAAATCACTTAGAGATGCATCCCTAAAATATAAAATAATGGAGAAACAAACTTTTTCCCTGGTAAAAGCCATTAAGGACTTCGGAGTCTACATATTATACTCTCATGTGATAGCCTATGTACTTAATGCAGTGGTCAAAGACATCTCGACTCGGGATGGAATTGAGGGCAAAAGAGGTAATGGATTGCTACCATCCTAGAGTATGATATAGAAATAAAACCTACAAAACTGATAAAAGGAAAGGGATTGGCCAAGCTCATGGCAGAAACTAATTTTCAAGCCCTGGATATAAATGAACTGGATGACGAACAAGAGATGGCAACTCCACAAATCAGCGAGGCCTTTTAAGACTCACCTTGGTATGCTGATGTAATTTATGTTTTACAAAACCTGCAGGCTCCTCCAGGGTTATCTAGAACAAAAAATAGATTTTTAAAAATGAAAGCTTCAAAGTTTTGTATCATAAATAATGCTCTTTTTTGGAAAAATCATGAAGGAATTTTATTGAATTGTTTGTTAAAAGATGAAGCTAACAAGGCTCTCCAAAAATTTCATGCAGGAGACTGTGGTGGACACCTCTATTGGAAATCAACTGCAGATAAGATCCTAAGGGTTGGATTATATTTTCCAACCTTGTTCGTAGATGTGAAGAAATTTGTCACTTCTTGCCATAAATGTCAAATTTTTGAAGGCAAGAGAAAGTTATTACCTTTACCACTAAAACCCATTTCCACGAAGAAACCTTTCCAATAATGGGGTCTTGACTTCATTGGAGAAATCTATCAATCATCTTCAAGCCAACATAAATGGCTACTCACTGCCACATACTATTTTATCAAATGGATAGAGGCCATTCCCTCTAGACAGGCCAATGACATAGTGATCATAGGATTCTTAGAAACCAATATATTGTCCAGGTTTGGCTGCGCTGCCAAAATCATAACTGATAATGTTGCAACTTTCAAATAAAAAAGATGATCAATTTCTGTAACAAGTATCACATCACCTTCGGTCATTCCACAGCCTATTACCCTCAAGGGAATGGATTGGCTGAATCTTCCAACAAGTGTCTTATTAATATCATTAAGAAACTATTGGCGGAGGACAAGAAAACTTGGCACAAGAAACTGATAAATGCACTATGGGCAGATAGGCTTACAACCAAAAAATCCATTGGCACCAGCGCTTATGAGTTAGTATATGGCATGGAGGTTGTATTCCCTTCATCATTAGGAGTTCCTATTATGAAAATACTGCAAGAAGCTCAAGTGGAACCCAATGATTTTCAAAGAAGGATAAACGAGACCATTAATTTACATCAGAACAAAGAAGAGGTATACCAAAGATCACAAGTATTACAGGGGAATCTCAAGAAGATATTTGAAAAAAGAACAAAGGCAGATGATTTCTACCTTGGAAATAAAGTGTTGAGATGGGATTCCAAGAGAGAGGAAAAGGGGAAACATGGGAAGTTTTACTTCCTATGGAAGGGATCATATATCATCTATGCTCTCCAAGGAAACAATACATATTTTCTAAAAAAATTGGATGGCACAGAAGCTGAAGAAGGATCAGTCAATGGTTGGATGTTGAAACATTACTTTGATCCTACTTATTAATGTTACTCTGATTGTTAACATATATATACTATATCTTTTGTAATGTCACATTTCTAATTGGACAATAATTTGTTGGAGTTGAAGCTCGAAGAGAAGGCCGTAAGATTCAAGAGTATCACTATCATACATACAATAAAGGCATCAAGCAGAAGAAGATTGCATAGCAGAGTCAAAGTCATTCAGAAGGCCTCTAATTTGTTGTTCTTGAATTTCCACCAGGAAAAGCCATCCTCAAGTAGAGCCACTGTTATGCCCCTATACTAATAGGTGTCATATATCATGATTGACTTGATGAGCTATGTAATATGTTCATACCTTTACTTGTTGCAAAGGTTTTCCATATTTGTAAAAAATTAAAAGATTTAAAAAATGTAAAAAGGGTATACCCTAAAAGAAAAATAAAAGGGTTAAAATAATAAAAAGATGGTCAAAAAATGAAAGAAAATGAACCCCAACAAAAAAGAAAGAACATGAAAGTGTGCAAGTCTAAATGCCACTAATTTTCTTACTTTTGTATAATAAACAATTGTGTGCAGATTGTCAACTTATGCTACAATTTATGAATAGTCAAACAGTTTAAGGTTGGCTAGTTCATATTTCAATTTCATGTTGTAGAAATAGAGAATAAAGATCTAACCAAACAGTGTAATCTTGGCAAATAGGTAGGCTGGTAGAGTGAAAAAAGGAGCTCAACAGTTCAATATGAGCCCTTGGATGTAATAAGTGTAGACTTAGATAGGCATTCCATGTAAAAGAAAAGAAAGATTGATAAGGGTTTACCAGTCTAAATGCACCCAAATAAAGAAATAAAAATGTTAAGTTAAAGTAGGTAGGTTGGGTAGATGATGGTTGTAGAATTACATGTGGTGAATGATGATTCTAAATGTATTAATCTTTTACTTTCATCACAAGGCAAAGGCATGTATTACATTGGAAATATCTCAAGCAAAGCAAAGTCAAATAATTAACTCCCCTATTCATTTTCCCTAAATTTTCACTAATTTCCCCTAAGTACCAAGGTATCTTTCAAATTAGAGGGGCTCAGATCATTTCTCTGACTTCTGGATGGATCGGACCCTCGGCCCAATAATTTATAATGCCTAAGTACTTAAGACCATTCATTAATCTTCACACCCATTCATAATTCATACATTCCCTTGATAAAGTTTTCCTAAGTAAAATCCTATTTTACTTACGAAAATTAAAATATTTTACATAAAGACCCTCATTATTCACTAAGCCTAAGTTTTAATATACACATGGAAATATTAGACACTTAGCGCTTTTGTCCATTCATTATCATATTAACTATTGATTTACTAATATATATATCACCTATAACAAATCTACCCATTCCCGTATTATCTAAACTATATAAAACCCAAAATTTCTACATATCCTGCCCCTTTGGTTAGTTATAACCATAATATATCATTAATTGAGATTAATTAGTTAATCAGTAACTAATTAACCGCCATTAATCCCCCGCCACATTAATAAGGGATAAATTAACCCTCACGGTTAATTAATAGCCTCCTCATCCAATCCCGTCAACCCCGATATAATAAATTAATCCTTAAATGTATTAGGCCCACCTTCATTAAATCCCCGCCATCTCATATCCCTGATAGTCGTCTGATCAAGGCCCTGATATCTGATGACTATTATCAATATTGCATGACCCTTTGCAACCACGCATTAGCGTGCGATCACAAAGAAGTTTTTGTACAATGTCTCTGCCACGTGTCAAGTAATCTATGGAATTGCTGGCTCGAGGCTAAATACCGCCCCCTCCCCATAAGCGGTGAAATATGAACTGCTTACTGCTCCTAAGTTAAATGACAAAAAACATTACGTCACCTTCCCGCTGACATCACCCATCCCAAAACCTGCCAAACCTTGACTTTGTGTATAAAAAAAACAAATTATTTTCATTGTTCTACCCCGTGAACCTGTACGCCCATGCAAACAATACCTTGAGGTCAACCAGATTGAGTTTTCAACTACTAACCTACTCTAAATTTCACAGCCGACACCGCCCAGAGCCATCTAGTTATGCCCAGTACCTGCATTCTGTCGCCTGTCCCCCAAAAGTAGGTATTTACCAATTCCCCGATGAAGAAACCCTGCAAATTCTTGTTTTCACTGCAACTTGATTAAAAAACCAAAAAATTGACTTAATTTTGCCATTCCATTTGCAAATTCAAGTCCCTAGACCTATAATTTCATCATTTCCACCTAATAAACCTCAGTTTCCCTCCTAAAATCCGTAAGAACTACTATGGAAACTCCGGTGGCCCTAAATGTTGCTCCCATCACTACTCCTCATCATGACTTAGACTATTTATCTCTGGCAGACAAAGATTTCAAGATAAAAGACTTAGTCACTGATAAGGACCACCTCAAAGTCTTCTTCCAACGCCGAGATAACCATTTGAATGGCTATGATGCCATGGGACTATGGGAATCCAACCTCCCCATGTATTTTCTCCCCACTGTGTATATTTTCCCTGATATAATCCATCAATGCCATGCAAACTATGACCCTATCCGCAAAACAGTCATGTCTCCCAACCAAACAGTCTTATTCACAATAACTGTTGAATTAATTAATGAAATGTTGTAATTTCACCCTAGTCAGGCTCTTACCCCCATTTCCCTTGGTAATTTTCTTGAGAAATAACCTCAATTATCCCAAGCTGAAATTACCCACCTCAACCAGACTTTCATGTTACCATGGTACCAAACTACAGATCCCCCACCTTATATGCCAGTCTCCTTCATATATACATGCAAGCTCATAGTTGATATGATATCAGCAATCATGGGGTTCAACACTAGTGAATATGTAGATGAACTAACCCTAGTGATTATGTTTATCTTTACCCCATGACAACTTCCTGCTATCAAATATGATTATGCCACTTATATTACTGATAAAATTCATGACCAGCTCATGAGACTGGATAATGAAAGAGTTTTCAAGTTTTCCACCTTTATATATCACCTCATCCTATACTGTAAATCAGACCACTTCCCATTTTCTGTCAAGAAACTTGATACCAAGGGTAATCCAAGGTCTGTTATCTTTTGGTCTTCCATCTTCCATAAAACTTTTGATTGCCCTTATTCCTTTAATCGGTTCATTGATCAGTTTTTCCACCCAATGGCCACATTACTCACAGGGAGTTCCCCTCCCAGAATTAGTGATGACATAAGGATTATTCAGCGTTTCAAATAGTACAAAGTGGGTGATTGGTATCTATACCAAAATCACACAGAATTCATGATATATGGGTGTGAGCTTTCCCCATTCAAGCTACCCAAATATGTTCCAATGACAGCGTTTGCATTGGAATACTATAGGCAGATGACACACTCAGATGTGACACATTTCATTAGGCCAAGAAGAAACCCCAACTCAGAATCAGGGATCACTTAGGACCAATTGTCTGCAACTCTAGAGAAGCATGGATAGCAGCAGAACGAATTTTAGAAGATGAGCTGAAATTAAACAAAAGTTTTAAATGGACTCCATATGACCCTCATAGTTTTGTCTGTGATAGAAGGATGAAAAGAAAATTATCACCATACTTGCATCACAGAATACCAGAGATTGAGAAATTTGCCAATATGGATGAATGGAGGGAAAGAACATTAGTAGAAACAGATAGTGAAAATGTTGATATAGAAAATGTAATAAAAGATATTGAAAAAACACTTGACCTAGATTCTTTTGAACATGTACATTTTGAAACTTCTCAAAAGTCAGCATCAGGAATTAGTCCCTCAACAACTAATACCTCACAAAGGTACTCATAAGAGACAGGTACACCAGCAGCAGAAATATCACAGGGAAGAGGGAAATAAGCAAGCACTCAGGCTATAGAACAGTCAACAATGTCTAAACAGCCTGAAACTTCTAAGGAGCAGGCCCACACACACACTCTTCTAACTCAAGTCAATGTGGGAGAGCCCCCAATTTTGCAGACTCCTCTGAATGAGGAAAAGAACAAAAAGAGGGATAGGGAAGTAGCTACCCCTGCTAATGGCCCATCAGACCAGCCTAATTCTAAGAGGCACAGGCTAAATTCTCATTCAGAAGAGGAATTTTTTGAAGAGAATACTGATAGTCAAAGAAAAGAAAGTGTAGATAGTCATCAAACTTTCCCAGTAGGTGGGACACCTTCTAGCTCATAGAGTCAGGAGCTGGAGAGACAACAAAGTGCTGAAGTGTCATCCTTCAGGCCCCCAAGAAATGAAAATCTGGATATCAAAAATAAATTCAAGGAAATAAAGGCTAGGAATGAGCCATTGAGGATTCAAGTCTATAACCAGTATTTAAAAATGGCACCCACCAATCAGAATAGGTTGATGTCAGCTTATGACATCAAGGAGGGAAAAATGCAAATGAGCTTTTTCAAGCCCAAAGTGGAGTAGTCTCAAATAAGGGCAGATTATCTTCAAACAGATTTTGAGGTTATGGCAAAAGATATTCATCCCCTGGACCAGATTGAGTTACACAAACAAACAGGGGAAATGGTATATTCAACATTGACTACCAAATCCATG
This sequence comes from Pinus taeda, assembly GCA_000404065.3. Lineage (NCBI taxonomy): Eukaryota > Viridiplantae > Streptophyta > Pinopsida > Pinales > Pinaceae > Pinus > Pinus taeda. The sequence goes on from APFE031628662.1 coordinate 23,927, forward strand.
ATGGCCTAAAGATTCGAAAACTATTTAAATAATACAACTGCCCAACTACAACTGGAAAAATCCTCTTCACGGGCTAAAGATAACAGAATTAAATCTTTGGAGGAATTGGTAATTGGGTTGGGTCATAACCCAAAGGATGTGAAGGTAGTAGAGGTCTTAATTAAAAAAAAAAGACGAAAACATAGCTACCTTGAGGAAGCAGCTAAAATTGCCACCATCCAGACATCCACAAACTATAGAAATTGCCCAAAAGAAAGCTGAAGAAGAGCTTATGGACTTAGTCCTAAAGCTTAATGAGTAGTTGAAGGAAACTAAGCAAGAGTTAGAAAAATCATTGAAGAGCAAGCAGGGAGAGTCGACTTCTCAACCTCCAAATGTGATTCCACTAGTTTCCATCGTAGTCCCCTCAACATTTGGAATAGCTCTGGCACCAAATGTCCCAGTAGTCACAACAGAAGTAATAGCAGGAATGACAACAGCAGGAACAACACAAGTAGGTACTTCAGATCTAAGCACAAAAGAATTGATAAAGTCACTGGAGGAGATGAAGCTCCAAGTTTCATAATTGCAGAAGATAAAAGAACAATTTGTCACCTTAGAACAAAAATATGATCTTTCCAAGATCAATTTTGCTGAAAAGGTGAGGGAGAATAAAGGATTAGCCCAGTAGGTGAAATCACTAGAAAAGGACCTTGCTTTTGACAAGCCCTTAGTAGACATTAGAAAAATTATTTGGACCAACATCACTCAGTCAATAAATGATGCTTGGCTATCAATACAAATAAATTTTGAACAAATTGATTTAGTAAAAGTGGCTCTTGAAGAAATCCAGAGGACTAAGGAGGAAGTAGGAAGAAAGCTAGAGGAAGCCACCATGCTCATAAATTTTCCGAATAGCAAAAATAAGTACCAACTAGAAGAGCTGGGCATTGCAGATAGAATAGGGACTATTCTAGAGGTCAAGAAAGTATTGACCAAAAGGTCTCTCATGCATAATTTGGAAAGAAGATGTTAGAATATACAAGAGGAGATAAATGATTTTGTGGATAAATTTGGCATTTTGCAAAGCAAAGGACTACCCAGTCCTTTAGTCATTAATGATAAATTGATGAGACATATAGACTATGTTGACAAGTTGGCTCAGTATGTAGATAACCAGGCCAGCTCATCAGCTAGTGCATCTGCACCAAAGGCATTACCAACAGGCAGAGTTCTCTATGACAGTTTAGAGAACCTTTTCTATGTGGAGCATGAAATAAAACATCTGTTCAAAGTTCAGCCTAATTTTTTCAAATACACCGAGGCTGATGAGATTTTAAGAAAACTTCAAAGGACTAAAATACCATAGGAAAAATGGTTGACATATATGACAGAAATTTTGTGATTTACCCTTGGTAAAAAAGTAAATTTCTATTTTTTACCATAGTCAATGATGATAACAAAGTGTAAAAAAGGATCAAACAGGTAAAGAGTATCAGAGCAGGTCAAACAGTATCAATAAAAATATGAAAAGAAAAGCAGCCAGCACATAATTACAAAGAAGACATCAAGATGCCCAATCATAAGGCCTGCCTCCAGCTCACACAAGAATAGGTACAACAAGCCATCAGTTTACCTTTATCTTCTATATTCAAGACCATCTGTCTCTACTTTCATGTAACAAATAGTTAATCATCCTAGAATATATCTCACTTTGTTATGAGATATTTTATTGTAAATTTTGTATAAATACTCCCTCATTCATAGTATTGAGGGTGGATTCTTAGACATTTCTGTAAGACTGATTATTTTAGAAAAGAAGTATTGTTGGAAATTTTTTTGTATGGCTGGCTAGATGAAGGAATAATACAAAGGACTTTTCACAGGATTCATGTGTCAAGCACCAGACAAATAAGTATCTATATCTCATGTGTTATTGTTTTCTTGTTTAAATATTTCAATTGTGTTCCATATCTGATTATTAAAACGAAAAAATGTAATTCAGAAAGTGCTTAAGTGCAATCTATCTTTAAAATCGTTTTTATTCTAAATGTTTTCTTCTAAACTATCATAGGTAGTGAATTCTTAATTGCTCCTGCTTCTTAGTTTATCATTTTGGTCATTTAATAAAAAATTCTTAATTGTTTTTTATTGGTGATCAGTTATTTTTCCTCTCTTAAAACATGTTGAAGGATTCTTAATTACCCTTCTTCCCTTTTAAGTCCATCCCATCCTTTTGAGTTACCATTTGTTCCCTGTTTAGCTATCTTGCCCTATGAAGCCATCCTTTTGTTGAAAAGCTACGTCCAGTTAAGCCATCTTTAGATTGACTCCATAGCCCAATGGCCTAAAATACTCAGTTCTATCCATCTGCTCCTGAAATTCCACCACCAAACACAATCAAAACCTGCAAGCTTTCATAACTAGCCTAATATCTGATAAAAAAAAGCTAAATCTTAAAGAGAGAGCCCTCTATGGGTACAGATTGGCTAGATTCTATACCTAAAAGTTGGTTTGTGGTTACCTCGGACCCCTTTCCTCTTTTTAACAACTTCTAGGAAAATCTGAGTGATGACACTTGGAACTTTGCTTTCTTCATCACTGCCATATGAAACTTCATATATGATCCCATGTCTACTAGCAACCTAAAAACTTATAATTTATCAGACATTACCTTCGAAATGCATCTATAAAGTACTAAATGGTCACCTTCAGCAGTTTCGTAGTGCTCTGCGAAACTGCTGTGTATGCTCTTTTTCAACACGGCCTTCAAAAATATGCAGTTTGGGAGTTTTCAAAGCTCCATAAAGACTGATATGATCACCAAAAATCAAAACAACTTACCCTTATACGATGTTCTTCTTCACAGATGTCCTTCTTTTTTATGCCAAAACTGTTTTAAGATATATCCTTCATTGCCCTTCTTCATCACCCTGTTTCATTATTGTTGTAGCCTTTTTTCCAGATTTTGTTAACTTTATTTCTAGGTCTTAAATCTGTCTCTTCAATCTCCTATTAGTAGCTCTCAGCTGAGCATTAATCCTCCTTACAAATCTTGCTTCTTTGATTGTAGGAACAGTCCAGGTAAAGTACTAAGTTTCACTGTTGACTATTTCTGGTTTGGAAACTTTTTCAACTTCCCAGAGAGCCTTTATCCTTTTGAAATATGTCCTCTCAGCAGCATTCCTTCTTGTTCTCACTCTTAGTCTAGCAATTTCATTATTAGCTACTCTTAACCTTTCTTCCATTTCTTCGTAACTGGTTTTTTCTGTTTGAGTGGAAAAAACTCTGTTTTTGTCACCTTCAGGTCTTGGTGATGAAAAGTCTATCAATTCTTCCTAAACAGTGGAGGCTTATTTTGTTCTCCCTAACTCAATATTGGACTCTTGCATCTTTTTGGATTTCCTGGTTAAGGGCTTTCTGGATTTGAAAACAAATGCTGTAATATCACCCTCAAATTCTAGTTTCTTGGAGGGTTTCATTTTCTTTGACTTTCCTTTATCAAATTCTATGACATCTGCCTGCACCAAAGGGGATTCTAGAATATCTATGGCTTTTAAAATATCATTTAAATCACCCTTCAAGCTTGAACCTTCTCCTGAGATCACTAATTTACGTGCTCCTTTGCAATTTGACTTCTAGTCAATCTCCTTTGAACTGGTTTTTTAGTTCACTGTTCTTGTGTCATTCCTTTAACCTTAGCTATCTTTTCCTTTGTAGATTTAGGAGTTTCAAGAATAACTACCAGTGTTTTGCTTACTTTCTCTTTCACCTACTTCCTAGGTTTCAACTTAACAAATCCTTTTGCCCTGGACATTACAGACTTGCTGGTTTCTGCTGATGGAGTTCCTTTAACCTTAGGGCTAATGCCTACATCTCGATTTTCCACTCCAAAATCACATAAAAAAAAAAGAGACTATTCTTTGTTGATCCTTTTGAGTTCATGGAGAACTATTAGTTTAATTAGACCATGATGAAAAAGGGAAGCTTCATATCCTTGAGATTTCAACTGTACTTTATCTGCCATCTTAGCTACACTTCGATATAAGAAGTAAGGAAAATCTAAAGAAATCATACCAGTGAAATGCAACAGGAGTTTAAAATGATATGAATAAACCTTTTGATATCTTCCTTCACAGGTAAAATAACGTTGAATGTTGAAGAGCAAGTTGGCATAGCTGTCCTTGATGTAGTTTCTGGGAACTACCTTGGTTAAGTCTGCTTCTACAAACTCTGGCTTTAAAAACACCTTACATGGTTCCATGTCGAATCTGAAGTTTTCGAACCATATATCTTGCCCCCTAGGAATCTCTGTCACCAAAGCTATGATCTCTGGAGAAATTTGCAAGTTCAGGATTTCGACCTTTGTGCTTAAGCCAGTGAAATGTAGTGCAAACTCCTTTGTCACCTGAGTATGTCTTCCCTGCAATTTTTTACAAAAATTCCAATATCCTGCCTTCTTCTTGAAGGGTTCTACAACTGATTTATCTCTGACTAAGACCTCGGTGCTTTCAGGATCTGTTCTTAAACAATTACCAAACATGTGACTTTTCTTCTCCTCTTTCATCTTTTCTTCAGAATTCCTTTAACAAACTAGCCTCGATTGAAATTTTGTTGAACAACCTCGTTTGCCTATGGTGGTCAGCCTCGCTTGAATTATGTATGAGAGAAACCTTGGTGGGAAATTACCAAAAGCTTACCATTCGAAAAACGATTATGTTTGAGAGTTTGCATGCAAACTACAGTGAGAGACTAGCCAACCCTTTCAAATTTGAAATTACCTTTCATGATGAGCCCTAAATTCGAAATGATGAGTTTGGATGGCAGCATGCTTAAGGAATGACTCCTAGCTAACACCTAATAATGAAAATTTTAACGGAATTTTAATGGATTGATGTTTGACAAGACTGTTCTACGAATCCGTGCTTTCGTAGCATGTAGGAAAAAGTGCTACGAAAAGAGCAGCATTTTCGTAGCGCAAAACAAACATTTTAGACTGTCTGTGCTACAAAAACGTGGTTTTAGGGCTAATTCCAAAAATTTTCAAAATAGTTTAAGCTATGAGTTTCTAAAAAGAACGTAAGACTCATGAAACATGGAATAAGGTTGTTAGACTTTATTTGGATATTAAAAATGAAACCTTGGAGACTCCTAACCTATCACCTTACCCATTAAAACATAGGGTGACTTGACACTTATCTAAGGCCATGACTAGAAACAATGTAAACTCTTATTTTGGTGATAACACTACCAACATTGTAGTGTGGTCCATATTAATGTGTTGAGCCTAGTTATTCGAGGAGGGGTGGAGGAATTTCCCATCATGTAACTTCCAAACTTGGAATCATGCCAGGGAAATGATGGACACACTCCCCTAGACATGTTATAACAATTTCGAGTTGCCTGCTGGGGAAGTTAGGTTTATATAGTTGATTCTTTTTCCATCTTGGTTCTATCAATGGTTAGATCGGTATAACTGATGCCACAATATATTGCAGTAGAGGATAGGTAGGATGGGAGTGAAAGTAGGTTAGGGAGGATAGGAAGCTATAGGTTATCTGAAGACTCTATATGGGAGGTGGCATCCTTACTTGATATACTTAATAAGACTGTTATCTCTCTCTCTCTATTTTTTTTAATGTCTTATTGTCATATTACTTCAAAACTTCTTGTATACTTTTGATTCGTGTTTGATTCTAACTTCGAGATGAAGTTTTATAAAGGAGGGGTGTATGTAATGTCCTACTTGATCATATTATCTTACATTATCTTACTAGTGTTAGGTCCCTATACTACTAGTGTAACCCCTTGTTGTTATTGGTGCAACCACCTTATTATATTGTTGTGCCCATGTAGTACCCATATTGTTATTATTGTGCCCCATAGAAGCCCACTATTTTTATTGTTGTGACCTTACATTATTATTGTTATGTTGATTCTAATTATATTATGACCCCTTAGACTCCTATATGTAGAAAGGAAGTCTTTTCATTTGTAGCATCCAAGTATTCATTTGTGTCATGTAAAGGAGGTTTCCCCTCGAAGAGGCTGATTTCTAAGGCATTTATCTTTCTTTTCTATCAATTTGTTAGCTGGTTTCATAACATTTGGTATCAAAGCTTTAGATTCTAGGGTTTCGCTGCTCCAAACAGGTCTTCGTGGAAGTCTCACTATAACATTTTTTCTATGATGTTTCAAATGATAAAACAAAAACCCATTTGAGACAAAATCGTTATGAACCTCGGGACCAAATTTAAGATATTTTCTCACTATAATTTCAGAGAAATAATCTGAGGAAGTTAGGGTTTTTGCAAGCTCCACAATTCCATCTCAAATAGGTCACCATGGAATTTTCGATATAATTTGTGTTCTAGAAATTTGTAGATTATGAAATCAAAAATAGTTTGAGCCGAAATCTTGGTGAAGCTCGTCCCCAAATTTCAGATTTTTCTTCACTATATTTTCGGAGATATGGTCCAAGACATTTAGGGTTTCTGTAGACCGCTGAATTACATCCCAAACAGGTGACCTTGGGAAAATCTTCATAACTCTCTCTCGAAGCATCTGATTCAAATTTTGTAAAAAGTGACAGAAATAAGACAGACTTTATTTTGTTGGGTATCAGTTTCAGAACCTAAGGTCGAAACAGTGACATGTGGTACGTCGTACAAGTTTTCTCTACTAAACCAGTCTATAATTAGGTCATTGAGGTAGATTGGGCATAAATCTTTCTTTGAGAATCCAATTTTGATAAAAATTGTGGGGTCAGAAAGAGGACTCAGAGGGCTATCACAGGCAAATATTTCAGAACATAAAGATCCAAAATTATAGAGTTACAACCATTTCAATATCGATCTCCAAAAATCAAGAAAAAACAATATGAGGAAGTTTGATGGCAAATATCCAATAAATTGGATACTACAGATGGAGCAATATTTTGATCTACACGAGGTGAAACTGTTACAAAAGGTATGTATGGAATCTTTATATTTAGAACCAAATCAATTTTTATGGTATAAAGGGTTTTGTTCTCGTAAAGTACTTGTCACATGGTCAATTTTCACAGAGGAAATGATAGCACATTATGAGGATATAAGGAGCAACACCTTCTTTAGCCAATTGATAAATCTCAAAAAAAGGGGTTCAATGGAAGAGCACATTGAGGAATTTCAAAAATTGAATATAAGGGTAAATGATATTCTAGAGAAGTAGAGGATTGATGTCTTCATAGGGACTTTAAAAGATAATATCCAACATGAGCTTTGCTTTTGGGAACCTAATTCATTGGAGAAGGCATACAGGTTGGCAAGAAAAGTTGAAAGCGAAATTATGGCAACAAGGAAGTCTACCCCTCACAGTTATAAATATGGAAGTGTTATTTCTCCTAACTTCCACAACCTACAAGGTTGACACCACAACAATTGGAAGAGAAAAGAGCAAAAGGGCTTTGTTGCAATTGTGATAGAAAATACATTAAAGGTCATAAGTGTGCTAAGAAGAAGTTATTTTACATAGATTGTGAAAAGGAGGAAGAAAAGGATCAAGAAACGTCAAAAGAATAGGATATACACTAGGAAACAACCCTAGATAAAGAAAAAATGAATCCAACCATATCTTGTACCGCATTGGTAGGAATTACCACTCCTTAAAACTTTCAAGATAGAAGGACATATCAAGAAGAAGAAGGTTCAATCAGTGAAATATCAGGAAGAAAAGTATCAAGAAATGTCAAAAGAAAAGGATACTCACGAGGAACCAACCCTATAGAAAGAAGAAATGAATCCAACCATATCTTGTAATGCATTGGCTGGAAGTACCACTCCTCAAATTATAAAGATAGAAGGACATGTCAACAAGAAAATGGTAATAGTGTTGATTGATTTAGGTAGTACCCATAATTTTATTCATTGTAAGATAGCTAAGGAATTTAATTTCTTCCTATATCCAGCACCAGAGTGTCAAGTGAGGGTTGCAAGTGGAGGAACCATAAATTGCTCTAGAAAGTGCCACAATATCAAGCTATCCATGGGAGAATATGTATTGAATAACCCAATGCTTTCCATTCCAATGGGTGGTGTTGATGTTGTACTAGGAGTCCAATGGCTACAATAACTTTTAATTTTCAAGAACTTTTCATGAAATTTTCTTCAGAAGGAAAGGAAGTTGAATTAAGGGGTATCAGAGGGAAACCGGGAAAAATAATCATCTCTAACGGAATGACAAAGCTTCTAAAGAAAGAACAATGAGGCGTAATTTCACAATTATGTTCGCTAGAGATTCCCACATCGAAATGATCTATTTCTCCAGATCTCCAAAAAGTCTTGGAAAACCATTCAAAGGTATTTGGGACTCCCAAAGGTCTCCCACCTTTTTGTGATCATGATCATGATATTCATTTGATTCCAGGAAGTGTTCCTCCAAACATCTGGCCTTATAGATATCCATATTCCCAAAGGATTGAAATTGAACGTATGGTTGCAAAAATGCTAGAGGTTGGTATAATTATCCAACCAAATTTGATAAACAAAGAAAGGGATGAATGGAAGAATGACGAAGCAGGGTGGGAGCTCATTCAAAATTTGTAGAATATCCCAGTTCAAACAATATTGCTAGAACTTGACAAGGAAGGAAAAATCATATTGGAACCTGAAGCAGTCACAGAACCGATAAGTCGATAGGTACGAAATTGATCAATTTCAGAGTATCTCATCAAGTGGAAGAACTTACCCGCTAAAGATTCCACATGGAAGGATGATAATTTTATACATAAGCATCCAGAACTACTCAAGCGTTGAGGATGTTATCACCTGGATTGAACCTCAGGCTGAAGGAAGGCAATTCCAAGGTAACCACAAACCACGCTTAGCTAAGTAGCTAGCCCTACTAGGCTCAAAGAGGGATCTCTCCGTAAAGATCTTAGCCAAGATCACTGTATTGGGTAAAGGATATTAGGCTAGGTATAGTATCACAAAGTTTTGATTGAATTTTGAAGGGGTTTTACTGGATCAGGATGAGCTAGACAATTTAGGTCTAGAGAATTAGGTCAGAATTGTTGGGTGTTCAATGGGGCAAGGTAGGTGGTGGGCTCTAGTATTGCAGCGATAATGTTGCAACTCCTGGGACTCCCTTCTTTACTTTTATCAATCCGGTTGTTCGTAACCAACTTGGAAGCGACGGTGCTGTATGCACAAGTACTAGCTCTTGCCGCAGCTGTCACTTGATCAGCTGGCACAAGTCCGCTAGGGGCTTTAGCCAACTTCTATGAGTTCTCAGAAGAAGCTTTTAAGTGATGAACGAAAGCTAACTCAAAGGAAGCTAATCTATTTGCGAAAAGGAAACTGAAAGCCAAAAAGAAATGCAAACCCTAGTAAACCCTAATTCTACCAGCTAGTTCTACTGATGCAAAAATGAGGATGCAAATTACTGAATGAGATGCCATTGAATTCAAAAATGGAAAATGCATATGTCTTAGACTACTTTTGTCCTAGAAAGTATCTTTTTTTATTTTTTTGATTAAGTGTCGATTTTCACATGCATATGCTTGAACTGTGCTTCACTGTGCAGGAGTGGATCAAGGAAGAGGAATGCTTGGAAATGGTTGGAAAGGCTCAGAGAGGATCTAAGGAGTCGCTAACACTCTTCCCCAGAGTCTCACAAGGTTTAGCTATCAGGAAACTTCACTTGTGAGCTTCTACAGGAAGTCTGCAGGGGTTCTACAGGAAACTTCAGGATTTCTACAGGAAACTTCAGAACTTCTACAGGATGTATTGAAGTCGGTTTTTAGGGGGTGGATGAGTGAGGGAAGGTGCATGGATGGATCTAGAGGTAGGATAGGGGTCTAAAAATGGCCTAAGGACTGGTGGGTGGATCAGTGAAGAGGTGTAGAAGGCTGACTTGGCTTGAAGACGGCTAAGGAAATGATGAGAAAGGAGGTAAGGTTCCGTGGACACAAAGGATAGATGGGAAAAGGGCAGCTTAGCTACGAGACAGAACAGGAGGCTTAGATGATACTTTGGGAGGATGGATGAAGGAAGAAGATGCTCTGCATGGCGGGCCTTGATCAAATCAACAAAGACCTACAAATGATCAAATCCTAAACTAGTCTATTCTATCCATCAATCAACATAAATGAGCAGCAACTTTATTTGGGAAGAAAACCTTGTACACCATCTATGTAAAGAAACATTTCAGATGTCCAAACCCGTGACTAATCTCTGCAAATAAAACAAGCACACTAAAAGATTGCATAAACAAGCAAACTAGTGTTTTTGTGAGGCAACACTATTTCCTCAATTCCAGCCCCAAATCCAATAAGGATGAGGCGAAACCAGGAGTGTGGTTGTCACTTTTTCTTGGAGGTTTTGTTGTTATTATCCTACCAAAATATCTAAACCAAAGTCATTCATAAACAGTGCTCTATTCCAGCAACATAACGAAATCTACTTAACATAAATGTGCTCAAATGCATAAAGAAAAAACAGTGATACGTAAAGGAAAAGTAACAATACAGAAAGGAGGTCCTAGGCTCTCAGGTTGGGCCCAACCCTGAGAGCTTTGGCTCCTATGAAAACTCAGATTTGATATGAAACCAAACTGCTTCTCATTATCTAAAAAGAATCATAACAGTCATGCCAAAAATGGCTACAAAGGAACAAAATAAAGCTGCAGCACTGAGGTGCAAAGTACACAATAGTTTCAAAAGTCTTTTTATGAAGGCTGAGGCCTCAACATTTATAGATCACGAGGGACCTAGATGGCCTCCTAAATATGTGGAACTCGGCTGTCAAACTGTGAGTCAAACAGTCCCTTTCTAAATGCTGATCGGCTGCCTTCTAGATTATGTTTGGTGGTCATTGGAGCTCGGAGTTGGAGGTGAAGATCCCAAGGAAGGGTCATTGAATGCCATAGGCACCCCTCCTTCGAGTCCTCACTTCAATCTTGGCTGCCTTATAGCTCATGATTGCTTTGACTTTTCTCCAATATATGTCAAAAACCTGAAATAAACACGTGTTAACCACTTAGGAAAAGTAACTTCCCTTATTCGTACCAAAGACACAAACATACTAAAAATAATGCATAAACTATAGAAAATGATGGATTTGAACAAGGACTGAACAAGGAAAATTAGGCCAAATGAGCCCAAATTGTTAGCAATTTTGGGGCTCATCATCACCCCCATGCTTAAAGGGTTGCTCATCCCTGAGAAACTAGTCCAGCTCCTTGTCTTTCATTGCTTTGATGGCCACTCTCACATCCCAGGCTTCTGAAGTAGTGTCCTCCACACTGTCATGAAATCTGGCCTTCCTCTCCACTTCTTCCCACTACTTATGCTCCTCCTCTTTTGAGCCTCCCTCTAAAAATCCCAAAATCAAGGGTGGACTTAGCTTGAGGCCTATCCAACTGGCTTGGAGGTTCTACATAGACTTCTTGTAGAGAGGTACCCGTGCCAAAGCCTCCCTCATCCGAGTTGGAGTGTGATATTCTCGAATTTTGAGGCTGTGGGACAATGTGTTCCACCTACGAGTGCAAGCATGAACAGAATTGTCCCCAAGTAACCTCTCCATATCCTCGAAGTGTGCTATGGCCTGGGCCTGACGATCCATGTACTCTAATAATCCCTAAGAATTGGTTGCTAGGTACTGGTGAGCGGATATTAGTGCTGTGGGGTCCCCTGGCTTTTCTCTAATCAGCAGTGGTTAATGTAACTCCCGGTCCATGACATTCCTGACCTCAGTTGCTCTCTTCTCTTCGTGGTTTAACCATGAGGTCATTGCCATCAGCTGCATGTCCCCTACTGCTGTGTTGGGGTCCCACGAAGTGATGTTTGGAAGGGCCAAATTATGGAGGTAAAACTCTAAGAGCTTGGCCTTATCTTCCGAGGAACTAGTGTTACATAAATCTGTGAACTGCAAGGGGTTTTGGATGTGAGAGATACCCCTCTGTGCAAATGTATTGATTTGGAACTATAGCCACTGGTCCCTTAGGTATAGGCCATAAGATTTGGCCAGCTGCCTACACTGCAGTGCTTCCATTGCCCAACTGGCCATGCAGGCCAGTTGTGCCTCCTTTTCTTGCACCTGCTGTCTTAGGGATTGTATCTCCATATCTGCCTGCAGTCCCCTTTCCTGTAGCTGCTGGTTGAACTCCTCAAGCTCAACGTGCATCTCTTCTTTTCCTTGAGGCTCTGCTGAGGAATCCTTGGCTGCCATGTCCTTTTCTTTCCTCTGTCCCTGCAACTGGAGCTGTTGTCTGAGCAGCTCATTCTCTTCTCTCAACTTGGCTTGCTGGGAGCTTTCCACATGCCTCACTCTTGCTAATTCTCTCTATGCTTCCTTGAGATTTTCCTCTAGAGGCCCAATATCTGCTACTCCCTTAGATTTAGCTATCCTCATCCACGTGTGGGTTCGTACCCGTTCTTCTTATAGTGCTAAAAACAGTGGCACTGTAAACTTTTGGGGGATAATTCTGCCTGCTTCCAAAAAGTTATAATAAGAGCCCAAGTTGGGCTGTGGGCTTGGTTCCATGATAACATCAGTTTTCTCCTTTGGTGGTGACTTGGATGCTCCCTCCTCCTCTTGTGGTGACTTAGCTGCTCCCTCCTCCTCTTGTGGTGACTCAACTGCCTTCTCCTCCATCTGCTCAGTTTCCTTCAGCCTAGCCAGAGTTTCCTGTAGAATAGCCTCAGTATCTTGTAGAGAGGCTTGTGAGCTCATTTTCTCCACTCTGTCCTTCCATGAAGATGTTTTTGGGCTCCCCCGCTCATAAGTAATGGAGGCTTTGGAGGGGGATTTATCCCTTGGCGTGGTAGGGGTATCCACAATAGTGATTGGTTCTTTGGATGGAGGCTGGGGTATGCCAGTCTTAATTCTCACACTCCTTCTTGCCTTGAAATACAGAGGAGTCTCCCTTTTTCGTTTCTCCTTTGGCTTGGGAGGAGTACTTAGGCTGGCCAGCACAGCTACTGCCTCCCTGGCTAGGATCTCGGATGACTTCTCCTTCTGTTTTCCTCCTTTCGGACTTCCTATAGAAAGTCCTGTAGTGGTTTCTTTCTGGCTTCCTGTAGAAGCCGTTTTCAATTTTCCTGTAGAAAGACCTTGTTGTTTTCCCGAAGGAATTCTTTGCTGCTTCCCTGTAGGAGCACTCTGCTGCTTCCCTGTGGGAGCACTTTGCTGCTTCCCTATAGGAGCACTTTGTTTCTCTCCTGTAGGAGTACTTTGTTGCTTTCCTGTAGGAGTACCCTGTTGCTTTCCTGTAGGAGTACCCTACTGCTTTCCTGTAGGAATCGAGGGCACAGTTTTAGCCTGCTTGGCCGAGGGAACTTTTTCTTTCATCTTGGCTGAGGTAGCCTTAGGGGTGCCTTTACTGTCCTGAACTTTCTCAGTCCGTTCTGCCTTGCTCTGTAGTCATTTTTCCCTGGGCGTTGGGGAAATCCCATCATCCCCTATTTTAGCATCTTGCTTTGCTGCTGGTGTTCCTTTTTTCTCTTTCTTGGGTGCTTTGCCATGGGTGTCCTGTCTTTTGGCCTTCTTCTCGGCCTGAGTAGGCTCCTTCTCTTCACTGCTGGAGGAAGTGAGCTCCTCAGCTAAGACTCGGATGTCATCATCCTTTGACATATTCCGGAAAATCTCCCATGAGAGAGGGACAGTGAAAGTGTGGAGTGCATCTTCCACAAGGAGCTTTATAAGCCCATGATGTGCTAGCTAGTCTGGTGTCCCTTCTCTGAGTTTGGTGGCACATTTAGTCATGGACTGCAAGAGGAAATATGGAATGCTCAATTTCTGCTTCGAGGGGAGGTCCATGTGGTGTTTGAGTTCTGTGAGCAACCGAAAATGATAACCATATATGATACTAAACCGCCCCTCGCACGTGATATACTTCATAATTTGGAGGCTGAATTCACTCCAGAACACCTGTAGGCTAGTCCTCCGAACTCCGTTTTTATCCTCTGATAATTGTTCTTCAGGCAAGAAGAATTCTTCCTTAGCCTTCTTACCCAACTTCCTTTCCTCCTTATCCCACGAGATTCCCATGGGAAGATCAGTCACCCTGCTGATGAGATGTGGGGTGAGTCTGAGGGTTAGTCCTCTAAAATTGACGGTGGCCAATGTTTTTGACTTCGGCTCCAGGGACCGAAGGAATTCTTCTGTAATTTCATCATCGTGCCCTTGGAGCTTGTCACAAAATGACATCCATTGTGCACGGGAGAACAGTTCTGACACCTCAAGGATTTCCTGTAACTTCTTTGAGTCTAACGGTTCCTTTCGAATGAACCCACCTGGCATGGTCAAATTCTGTGTTTGCGCTCTCAGACTGAGAATTCTGGGAGGATTCTTTCCTTAGAGCGGAAAAAAACTTTTGGTCGATTACCCTGCTGAATTTGCCTGCTCAGATGTACAGAAGGAGGATTTCGAGAATTTCACTCGGAGCCCAGAGCTACGTCTCCGTTATACACACAGTGGCATAAAAGTTACAGTTTTGACAGTGTTTCGGCAGGGTATCATCCTCTACAGGAAGGAGTTTCCATTCATGCGTGAAGAAAGTTGCTCATGCAGATGACTACGACGATTTTAGCAGCGACGCATATATAAAACCAGACATAATTGCACTTAAATTTTTCTACCCTATTTTTACGTCGATTGCACCACCTTTGAAAAAATTTCTTTGCATGGGGAGGTCAAATTCTGCCTACCTCTGAAATTCGCCACCCTCGACGTGAACAGTCTGCACTGCTTCGGATGCCGTGTTTCCTGTAGTGAAGTTTCCTGTAGAATGTTGTTCTCGGCTTCCGGAAGAATTTACGGCAGCGCAGGACTAGTCTGAGCAGCAGCAGGACACTTGAACAGGTAGAAAACTTCAGGTTAACCACTTGCAGAGGAAGAGGACGCACATTCGGCTGGGAAACGGTTGTTTCATAAATGACTACAGTGCATCATAAGTATCAACTAGCCGATTTCGAATTGCTGCGGAATTCATGGCGCGGGGTTGAGCTGTCCCTGATGGTCCGTTGGCCGATGTCACCGCAATCATATCCCAGCGTGCCCCTGACCACCGAATTCTCTCCGCTGGAGTTACCGCCGCCAATCTTGTCATACCTCCGCTTCTTCCCGACTGGACATTTCACACGTGCCAATTATCCACCCTTTCGGCATAATCGATCCAGTTCAGATCCTACGAGGCCGCTTGACGGGCTGTGGTGGCCAGTTGAGCGGCAACCAACCTTGTTCAATCTGCCCATTTTCAAAGTTGTGCACATTAAGATTATAGTTTATGCAATTGGACGAAATAAGGTTAGTTACTTACCTGTGCGGTCGTGGACGTGGCTTTTCCTAGGTTTCAAGATGAAGGATGCCAGATCTGTGTGCTGCTGCTTCGTGGTTAGGTGTTGGAGCTTCCCTGCATTGGCTACTGCTGGCTGTGAGTCTTGGAGACCCTTTCCTCTGGTGGCGAACATGGCATGCACCGATCTTGTGAGCTGCTGGTGTCTTCGTGGCAGGTACTCCAGCTGGATCAGATGCTACAGGATTCCTGTAGGACATCCTGTAGCTGTTTCTCCTCCTGGGGTGCATGATGACATAATCTGAGTCCTATTGCACAGGTGTAAGGTCTTGAGGTCGCCTAACAGGTGAGTGCTCGGGCCTTAAGAGACCTTGTTTATGAGATTGAAAAGAAACACAATTTTCCTTATTTGAAAAACAGAGTTCTCGTTGCATGTGCAGGTATGCTTGCTCAGATTGGAGTGGTGGTAGTGAAAAGAGGTGGAGCGAGTGGGGGATGACAGAAAAGGGTGGTTGCATTCCCCCTCAGTCGACTTAAAGCTCCAAATCTTTCCTCGCAGTTGATTCTGGCCCTCCCAAATGTTCTACAAGAAGTTTCCTGTAGAAATATAGAACTTCCTGTAGAAAGTCCTGTACCTTCCTGTAGAAGACCGAACCATGATCTGATTGTGCCGAAACTTTGCAAAAATGAGTGTTCATGGGGGATGTGCATGAGAGGCTATCTGGTAGCTTGATAGGAACCCTTGTCTTTGAGTTGACAGTCCCCCTTTTGTGCGCTGTATACCTGCAACACTTTCAAAGATCAACTGATTTTTTTCTTCTTGTTTCTCTTTTATTTTTTTTTCTTTTGTTTTCTTCTCTCT